>VDFB02002909.1:0-39231 GCA_007258455.2 Sequoia sempervirens | reverse complement strand
TAACAACATATGACAAACATCCATAGGCATAATATCACACAATACCTCATCATGGTAATTTCCAATCTTGAACTTTACCAGAAATTGTTCATTTACCAAAGCTTTATGGTCCTTCTGTAACCAAGCAATCCAATATGGATTTGGATGCCTTCTTCTCTCCAATTGTAACTTACTAACCATCTCTTCTAAAACAAGGTTATCAATACTACCTCCTTCAATAATAACATTGAAAAATTTACCTTCACACTTACATTTGGTGCGAAACAAATTCTTCCTTTGAGTTGGATCTTTCTTCTCATTCAACAAGGCTCTTCTAGTAACAAGAACCTCTCCTCTTTCTGCATCCTCAAAATGTGAAGGCTCAACATCTTTGTTTACAAGTGCAACTCATGCATTACCCTTAGGTCTTCTATTTGTCCTTCCTTGATGTTGAGCACACTCATATGCCCTATTCCCTTCTTCTCCACATTGGAAATAGGTTCCATGAAAGCCTCCTCTTCCTAGTCCTTGCCCAGATCTTCCTCTTCCTCTTTGTTCTCCATTATGAGGAGGATAGGTGTTATCTCCTTTTTGGTTATGGATTCTACTAGATCCTTTTCCCTTCTTTTGGTCTTCATTTTGACCTACATATGACCATCCACTAGTCCTTCCACCATGACTTCCACCTCTTTGCTTACTTTCAAACCTCCTATTCAACTTCTCCTCTACCTTCAAAACAAATTAATATGCATCTTCAATGGTAGACATTCTTACCAAACTCAAGTCTTCTTGAATGCTCAACTTCAACCCATTTTTGTAATGGGAAACTTTCTCCTTGTTGGCCTTAGAATGACCTATTTTGATCAGGACTCAATAGAATTCTTCTATATACTCCTTAACATATTTTCCTGCTTGTTTCAAGCCTTGCATATTCTTCAACAAATTCAACTCATAGTCCCCATGAATGAACTGCCTTTTCAATTTTTCCACCATCTGATCCCATCTTGTTATTTTCTCTTTTCCTCTTCTATTTCTTTCCAACTGGAATTCTTTCCACCATATGCTAGCATGGCCTTTCAATTTGGCCTTTGCAAATTTGACCCTATCTAGGTCTTCTATTTCCTAATACTCAAAGTACTCTTCCATGTCATTGATCCAATCAATCAGCGCTTCTAGATTTAAGTTTCCAAAAAAATAGAAAATTCTATCTTTGGCCTCTTTCCAATCTTGGAAATGTCCCTAATCAATCTACCTTCTCCAAGATCCATTACATCCTGTGCTTCCTCTTTGAATGGCTCCTCATCTTTAGCCTCATCCTCACTTTCATCTCCTCTTCTGACACCAACTCCCCTATGCATCTCCTCTTGCAATGCTTGAACTTGTCTTTGGAGGGCTCTAAACCCTCTTCTATTACCCCAACATTTCTCCCACCACAGTTTCTTCATGGATGCATCTTTTCTCATAGACCCACAACCACAAGTCCTAGTGCAAACTGCCTCACATTTGGTAATCTGTTTACACACTCAAGAAAACCTGCTCTGATACCACTTGATGAAGGGTACTCCCCTTACAATCTAAAACTCACAAAAAGAACAGATAATGGCACAAACAAAATGCAAGAAGAAAAGCAAATATTTTCTATTATCATTGAAATGAAAATGAAATTACAACATTATATTTGACATCACATGGGCATTCTGATTACATAAATATGCAAATCTACAAATCGGAGCCATCATCTACTTTTCTTTCGCCCCCCTTCTCTGTAGTCCCCCTTTACATCCTTTTTATTTGAAGGCTATGGGGACCACCCCTAGAATCTTCATTGAAAGTGTAATCCTCAGTTAGATATTTCTTTGTACTTGCTGGCCTGCTGTCCCTGCGGGGCTCAGTGTCTCAAGCGATCCCAATCTACTGCTATTTTGTTATGCACACCCTTCAGTGTCCCTGGTGAGGGACTGGGGTTAGCCGGGTACTCTGGTCTTCCATCACTTCAGTCTCATCCGGTTCTCAAGTGCCTCTGTACTGACCCTAAGATTTTGGCTTCTAGACATCCAAAAATTAAAATTTTAATATCTCTCAAATGGCAAATGGCATTGAAGTGATTTCTTCGCCATTGGCTTTAATTTACCATTCTTGAGGTCTATGTAAGATTTTGTGTCCAACTATGCATAAATGTAAACTTACAAAAATAGTAACCCTACCAAATTTAGCCCTTATTGAAAAGAAACAATGTATTTTTTTTGGTGATGCAAGATTGCTCTTACACCCTAGATGCTCCTACATCATCTTGTGTGGTTGTGTTCATTGTTGCTTTTGATTTCATTGATGATGCTTTGGTGTTGATTGATGCATTGATTAAGGTTAAAATTTTAGGATATACTGATTCACCCCCCTTTTCAGTATATTTATGTGTTCAACAAAAATGGCATTGAGGTTTCTAAATTTATCTATTTTATAGTTTCCACCCTAACTATTAGGTTTCCAATAAACAATGAAACTAGAACTAATGATGTCATCAATGGTTGTGAATAACCACCTAGTTGGATAGATAGGCAAGGCTAAACCTAAATTTATTGAAAATTTAGTAATTTTAATTATGAAATACCAAAGATAATGGTTAAAATTAATTGGTGTATGTTATATTCCCCTATTAGGTTGGTTAGCAAGGAAAAATGAAGAAAGGTAGTCTATTTAAGAATATTGGCTAAGTTGAAAACAAAAAATAACAGGGTATAACAAAAATTTTATTTAGAGAGGAATAATATGATTAAGGGTAACATCTAGTTCATCCCCTCAAGAGATGACAAGAAATGAATAAACAAAAGGTAAAAAGGCATCTCATGACCCTATGTGACTAGGAAGAAAAATTATTAAGATAAATAAAGAGGGGTGGCATTGAGGTTATGCACCCATGAATGGTGAAAGTATATTATGATAAGGAGCAAAAGACCCAAAACAATATGAATTATAGAATAGAGATTATAATGTAGAAAAATTAGAAAGTATGGATCAATAAAAATAAGGGGAGACTAATCTTATGCTCCCAAGGATAAGAATTAGAAAAGGAAGAAAAACATTTGATAAGGAAAATAAATAGGAAAATGATCCCAATTTTTAAAAACTGTAATGATATTTTTGATGGAAGATCAATAATATAGAAGATATGTATTCTTCAAGTCAAAATAGATAAAAGGTTAGACAATAACAAGAGATAATATATAATTGGTAATAAGAATGAGGTATAAATAAAGATAATAAGGATCTAGGTCATAGGAGGGTAGGATTAAGTAGGAGTAGTAAATATCTTAGTAGATCACACATTATTATCTTAGAATTATGCCCTATATTTGGTAAAGAAACTTGTCTCAATTATTAAATAAAGGTATTCCTTCAATCCGAGAAAGTGAAAGTGTATTAGATAATTTTATTGTGCAATTTTAGGGGAATAGAAAATATAGGAGATAGGGATGATTAATTAAATATTATGAGTCTTTCTATGAGGTATTCAAGCGACTAGTGAATGCATAGTCTTGGGCTGTAATAAAATAAGAGAAGACAAATATATAACAAAATTGGGGATGAAGGGATGAAAAATAATATTCTTTTTTAGTAAAACCATTTTTAAGTTCATACCATAAGAAAGAGAAAAAATTCATCCTATGTCACAAGCTCCACTTATATTGACATATAAAATAGATCTAGTAGAAATGGGCATAGAAGTAGGATTTATCTAGTCTAGGAGAGTTACTATAGTACTTTTACTTTGTTCCTTTTGACCTTTCTTTTTTATTTTCTCTTTGTATTGGGAATTAGATTTAATTTAATTTCATGCATTTGTTTTTATAGTCTTTGAGTTATTTTATTTTTCTTTGAAGTATGCCTATCAATATTTTATGCTTTGTATTTTTATTTCATTTTGATGTCACCTCATATCTAACTCTATACAAATTTTAAGATGTAATATCTCATTATCAAATATTGGACCAAGTATTTATATAAATTAATTTAAATTGTATGTTGCAAGTATAGATTCAATAAAATCCTCTAAAAAATAATATGTATATAATCATGTATAATAACACTTAGTACTATATGAGAGATTAAGGGTAAATATGATCTACTTGTGAAGTCAAATATCTAGAGTAAAAGAGATAAAAAAGTAGCATTGAATTATCATGGAAATCAAGCATATAATACAATAGTGAATGTATGTAAATTGTGTAAGTGCACATCATAATATCTTACTATGATATTAAGGGGACTTAAAGTACAAGACTGGCATGACTAGGATATTATAAACCAATGGGATGAGGCTCTATTTGTAAAGTGGAAATATATGGTATAATTTTACTAGTTAAAATAGTGAGGGTGAAATATAAATAATATCATTCATCCCAAGTCAAGGGGCTATAAGGTTGAAAAGGATAAGAGGAACCATGTGTATTTTGAAGAGAAGTAGTAGATGTAGAAGTTATATGGTTAAAAGAGGGAAGAATTTTAGTGTTTCTTTGAGGAGGACTAGATGAAATGACATTTTTGGAAGAGGTATCAAAGGATTATCATGGAAAAGTATCACTTGTAAAGGTTTGAGAAGGAGATTCGGTCTAATTATCTACAAAAATAAAGGTGAAAAATAGAAAATTTTCCAAACTTTATTATGTGAAAGAAGATGAGAGAAAAATAAGGAGAGGTTTCACCTATTTTTTTAATTTTATATTATAATTTATAAGGTTTGAATGTTTTGATACACATTTCATGAAGGCTTGAGTCCAAAAAGGTTTATAACTCAATGGATAAAATTATACAAGATCATTATGTAAGAAATAAAATATGCTTTTAAACTTTTATGCAAATAATTTTTTTAAGCCACATACCTATGAGATATGTTGGGAAAGGTGTCTTAACCTTTGTCCTAATTTTAAGATTAAAAAAAGTGTGATTCTTGGATATAAAATAGAAAAACTCAATTTTTTTGCTATAGAATTGATTTTTAGCCAAATAAATATTCATAGTTGTTCAACATAATCTATGGGGGTGCTTATAGTGCACATCTCCTTCATCTCTTCAATAAATAAAAGATGGGACCAATCAGCTAACTAGATCAAAAAATTTGGCCTCTAGAAGTTTATATACAAAATATAAAATGTTGTTAGATACAAAAAAGAGTTGTAAAGGGTGGTTACACTTGTTAACCAAAATATAATTCATTTTCTGACACATCATAAGGAATATTTGATTGGGTATTATTTTGGGCATACTATGCCCTAACCCTATGAGTAGTCATCTTGTGTTGAAATTATGAAACACCTTCTACACATGAGAGCTACAAGAAAATATTTTGTATTCCTCAAAAATAAAAAGTTATAGAATAAATGAATATAATGAAAGAAAAAGCTTTTGATAGATAATCATAGATGAGAATTAGATTAAATCATGATAGGAGTCCTCATCCTATGTAATAATACACAATGAACTAATAATAGCTCGATCTACTAAAAGAAAAAAAAACACTCCTAAGTTTAGCTTAAGTGAATAAAGTAAAATGAGCCTAATAATTACTTAATCATTAATTAATTATTATGTAATTACTGATTAATCTAACACTCCCCCTTAAGTGTAAATTAGGTAGTATGTAAAAACATCAAAATAGAATACATAAAAAGAAAATAATGTATGAATGGGTCTTGACAACAAGGCCTAATTGGGTACCCAGGTACAAACAATCAAATATCTTATAACTAGAGAAATGAGAAAAACCATGTGGGAGAAAACTCATCTCCAAAAGAGAGAAATATAATTAAGAACTAAGAAGCCTAAAAAATTGTCCCAAAAAGAATAAGAACATGAAGAACATTATTGAAGAATAAATAAAATACATACATCTATCGAAAGATGGTCCTATTATAGTGTTGAAATGAATAACCTCCTCTAAAACAAATGATGATCGGGATCAAGAAGATGGGAATCTGCATGAGTGCCCCCAATGGCACTACTCAAACAATGATCAAATGGAAAACAAAGGAAAGACATCTAACAATAAAAGATACAATTGGAACATAAAAATGTATAAGTGATCCCAATGACACTACTTAACCAATGTAAATAAGTAAAAAATATGGGTACCAATTGATTGAAGAATCAATCAAATAAAAATGGAAGGTCACCTCCAAAAATAGAAATGCAAGAGTGTCCATATGGTAAATTATCCATCTCACTGAAATGAATGGGTAACTAGCCATGAATTTGCCTAATACATAGGAATAAAAACTAGATACATATCTCACTCCAAAACAAAACCAAGGAAGCATTAGCACCAATAATAGAAACCCTCATAATTCTAACAAGGGAGAGGGAAGAAAATTCCACTAAAAAGATGTTTCACCATGTACTGCAAGAAGGAAAAGAAATGACATCTAAATATGCATAAAAATGTACCTGCAACTAAAAAAGGGTGTGCAATTTAAGGCACAAATGTATGAGGCAAGAAAAACTATGATTAGTCACTTTTATGGAAGGGTTCCAATTACAAAGCGACAGATAAAGGCAATTCATTAATAACCCCATGGAACTTTTATAATACGAAGACGAGTAATAAAATAAGTTAACAACAAAAATGTGTGAAATCCCTATGTAACATTGTCATAACCCTTTGATATTAATTGGCTAAATTATTTTAAATATATAGTTAAATTGTTAAAAAAAAATACTATTGTTAATTAAATAAAAACTATCACAATTAGAGAAGACCCAGTAGCCGCCCGCCATTGAATAACCGCCACCTCCATGTTCACTTAACCCCCCAAAATTTTTTTGACTTTGATCCATTAAAAAACTTTATGTTATTGAATAACTAATTACAAAAACACCAATAGCCGCTCATTAAGTGCTAAAGTGACTGATTTAAGTGGATTTTAAGTGCTAAAACAGCTATAATTGATTGAAATTATAGCGAGCGGCTACTGGGACAGCCCTCTAAAAGGTGACTTTTTTACCTCCGCACGCATATCCAATGCTCCCGCACTCAATCGAATTGCCCAGAAGTTGAAACCTTAGTTATAAGCACTTAACTCATGTGCGAAAAAAACCCATAATTTTTTTTTCCGGTTCAACATGCGTTTGAATTCTCACTATTGCTGCTAGTCTCTAGCTACACCGGGTCTTCTCCCAAAGTAGTTAACAAGTAAATTCTCTCATCATGTAAAAATAAACATGTTGAAAACCTATCGAAACTCAACAGCACCATTCCTCTACCATAAAATCCAGGAAATATTGCAGTCACTATGAATTTAATCATGGCAGCACCGTATGATTCATTCTTTATTTTATTTTATTTTTTATTTTATTAAGAAGGATAAGTGCTTTTGACTCGGAACTATGAATCAGTGAAGTCACAAACAGATGATTCAAATTTTGATGAGTTGAACTACAACTATGAGTGGTGGAGGTTAAATCGGCCTGCACTAAGTGATGGGCAGTTGCATGTAGAAGAATCCTACTACCACGATAGTAGAGTTGGAGTAATGGGGCTCCATATAATTTCCACAACCCACAGTTTAAATAAATCTCTATGCAACCATCTGGGCACGATTAGAGGAAAGAAAATGATATAAGATAGAAGGGAGGTATTCATAGGGGATCATTCTGCATTATTGTTTCATTATTGTATTTGAATTTGAATAAACTGGAGAAGAAAGCAAATTGCAGAGTTAACATTTGGATTTGCTTTTGAATTAAGCCATGATTTGGTTTTGGGATTCAAGGAAAAATACTCGTTGGGTTTACATGAACGTTTTTATTATACATCAAACATATGAGGAATTGGGCATTTGTTTGTCGATGCCATTGCATTGTCAATCCAAGTAAAACTGCGGTGCCACGATAGAGCAAGGAAAAGGACAATATACATTTAGCTTACTCGTTTTGAATTCAATCTCTTGCAAACAACTCTCCAATTTGTTATTTACAGGCATATGTGAAAATGTGCAAATCTGCAGATAGCCTTTTAAACGGGGCAGGAAGAACGACGTGCAATGTATACTTGCCTTCTACGGGTGTTTATTATGTACAAAGTTTCGACTGGATTTGTTTTCTTTATATACAGGAATCAACATATTCTTCTTTCTTTTTTATATAATTGAGAGGAATAGAGAGGTTAGTCCAGAGATTTGGAGTTTAGTTCTTTCATACGACAAGTTCTTCTTCTTTCATACGGCAAGTTCTTCTTATAATCTTTCATACGGCAAGTTCTTCTTATAATCTTTTGGGTGATGTGCAGTGGATCCCACCAGTAATCACCACATATTGCAGATTAAACCTTGCAAGTAAGAGTGGAACCTATAACCTGGGCTGCTTAAAGTGATAGTAGAGATTGAGTGAGTTGATCGGCGAGATTATGGATCAACATACTTGTTAGCTACCTTTGGGTTTAAAACATCCATATTTTATAACATGATATTTATTAAAAAATTAATGAATAAATGTCTTCATTACTAATTAAAAGATGATATTACACATATTTACGAACAAAAGGAAGAATGGTAATTAGAGGAGAATGGGTCTTAACCATCTAACTTGCATTATACATTAATGGAGTCCAAAGTGACATTAAGAAGTTCTCATCCATCACTGTCATCATGGATAAGAAAATGATATAAGATAGATAGAAGGGAGGTATTCATAGGGGATCATTTTGCATTCTTGTTTCATTCTTGATACTATTCTAAGGATTAATAGTAGAAAGTACTTCCGAAGAGGTTTCCAAAGGAGACATTGTTCACAATTCTTGGATCTGCATCACAACCAATATATCATCTCCCTCCAAAGGCATAACATAACATTCCAGGTTGGTTTAGTAATCATTATTCTTGGAAAGGAATAAACGTGTATGTAATGGCGGCTGTGTTTTCTGTTTGTTACGTAGAGCTTGCAAATGCATAGATTTAATTTGTTAATAAAGGAAATAAAACCTTCTAATTTTATGTGTATAGATTATTACATGGTCTGAGGTTAAATGATAGAACATCACCAATAAAGAAGTCTTAGATAAAGATTGTGACCATGGAAAGAATAAATATTAAGTGTATGCATACCCTTCAAGACTATTTCTATTACACTCTACTCTTGATCCAACCGCTTAAATACTGCAACATGACTCGCTACTATAATGTATTATTTTTCTGCAGTTTTAGTTGTCCACATAAAATGTTGATATCATCATGAATCACATTTGAACTGTACATTACCTTGTTAAATTTGTTTTTATTATATTCACATTTAAACTGGGCATTTATCTTGTTACACAATTTTTACTATTTAATCTGTACGTTTATTGGGGAATCAAAGGCTAATAAAGTAGAAGGATTGTGTTGAATCAACTAGAGTATTAGATTGTTAAATTTATAATCAGTGAGTTTGGAATAAAAACTTAAAGCATAACTTCAATGCAAAAATGTAAATATGTATGGTTTAATTAGCGTCTTTTTATTTCCACTTTTGTTTCAGATTATCTATCTTAAACATAAGATCTAAAATTGAAATTTATTCTAAAATTAGAATTTGTTCTAATTCTAATATTTCATTATGTACTCTCAACAATATTAAATTCATTCAACACATTATGATATTTATTTTCTTGTGATCTTTTGACTGCAAATGCATTTCAAAGTATTCATCAATGTTTGATAGATAAACCCCTAGTGGCAATTGTTGTAAACCATAGTGCATATGCATAGTCAAGAGTTGTTGGGTTTGAACATGGGTATCCTTCCTGTAAATGCTCCAAATTACATTTCTTACCACCTAGAGAGGACTTCTCTATTTTTTCTACCATTGAACATATGTGGCTATATTATGTTTTCTACCATTGAACAAAAGTGGTTGTATTGAGTGAGTGTGCCCTATATAGTGACTGGTTTGTAAATATTTTATTGTCCTTAGATCAATTCTTTCTCATGTGTTATTTATTTTTGAATGACTTTAATATTTTTTATGTCTTTTAGATAGTTATGCTATTGAATTTTGGTTACATCATTATTTTCTATAGGCACAAAGAATGTGCTAGAATTCTCCACATTCATAGTGAACTCTATTTTATATTTCTACATGTGACAAACTTAGTTCTTATTTTTCTTTTTTTTTTTATCATTATAACAACAATTTTCTTTTTTAATAAATAATAAAAATCAATTTATTCATTTCTACCAACTACCAAATGTATTAGTGATGAACTTTAACATGCTTAGTTTTATCATGAAAAACTAGTTTCTTCACCACGAGAATACTCTAGTTATTACAAAAATAAGAGGTCAATACTATTTATTTAAGTTAAATATTGACCAATAACCTTCATGACAATATTACCCCATAGCATATACTAAATGAACAAGTCAAGTAGATTTCACTATAATGTGCTTAATACATAAGTGAGTTAATTTCAACCCTACAATTGAGGAATAACTTCAAAATAACTACACAATCCTTATACAACAAATGACTTTGAAGGAATTATTATAATACCATTTAATTAACCTCATACATTCATCAAAGACTAGAAACTAGATACAATTTGAAGCTTATTTCTAAACATAACAAAGTGTCTTTATTATGAACCAAAATTTGAATATACTAGCAATGAAATTTAATATACCGATTATAACATTATATATCAAGGGTCCTTAACCATCTTGATAACACTTTGTTTTTTGGAAATAGGGAGGTAAGTGTTATTGGGCATGTTGAAGAACGGATTTTATCCTTCATAACCATATTGTCTCATGACATATACCAATCAATGATAAAAAATAAATTCTTCAATTGAGGATATGAAAACTATATAGTATGACTTTCCCAACTAATACTCTATGAATCAAGAGTGAAAGTAACTAGTTAAATGCTATATAGAAAAAATAATTAATATTGTCC
The DNA here is from genome assembly GCA_007258455.2 of Sequoia sempervirens. NCBI lineage: Eukaryota > Viridiplantae > Streptophyta > Pinopsida > Cupressales > Cupressaceae > Sequoia > Sequoia sempervirens. The sequence goes on along the minus strand of VDFB02002909.1, from coordinate 28,329 downwards.
CAAACTTCCTAAAGCCAATAATTTTAATTATTGAGACTTATTAGATTACGATACTATTCTCTCTTATTTGATTTATAAATTTGAGTGTTTCACATCATAGTTTCACAACCACAATATATGATCTATTTGGACAATAATTAATATAACTATATAGATTAATAAAGATAATAGGTTAGATTATGAAAACTTGTTTTAAAAACATAAGATTGATTATGAAGCAATACTCTAATTATATTTTAAATTGATTAAATTCATTCTATTGTTTCATTTATAGAATTGATTATTTTCAATGGATTGAAACTGATTTTATCGAGATAGATTATTTGCAAGTTAAATATGGGAGAGAAATTAATCTATAATTTTTTTATGTTCTATTTATTTATTAGTAGTATTTACTTTAATCTTTAGTCTTTGTTTCAATTTATGAGACACAAAATTTTATGTATTATAATTTAGAATTTGGCTCAATAAGAAATTATTTTTCAAAAATCTGTAATTGTATTAAAAATATTAAAATATGGTTTTCTAAGTAAAGATATAGTAAACTTAAAGGGGGGTAATATTTTTTTTGTTAATTTGTTCAAGTATTCAAAATAATAGAAAACATCAAAGAGTCCATTTATCAAACTTGTATTAATTTGAATAATTTCTTGATGGATAATGAATTTTTGTTTGAATAGTAATCCTAAACCAAGAAAAGGAAACTCAAAATTTTATGATAAATCATCTAAAAATTAAAAGAATAAAGTTTAGTTAGACTTGAAACTTCCTAAAATAATGTAAAACCAATTCTTGCACATTCATATATGATAGGGGACACCCTAGAAATACAAATAATAAAAAGATTTAGAAAGACAAAGAAACAAGATTCACCCAAAATTATACTTAAAAATAAACAACCTGTAGTTGAGCTTTGGTTATCGAATACTGAGACCCTAGCAATGGCCATAAAAAGGTTGAATAATAGTAAGAAAGAAACCATCAATGATAAAGAAGAATAATGCATATCTTTATTTTTAAGTACTCAATTTTGAATGTTTTGATAGATAATTAACAATTATTTCTATAAGTAGACACTATTTTTAGATAGTTAATTATTTTAAAGGATAAATGGTTAACATAAGTCATTCTTTTATTGTCAAAGGAACTTGTACTATTTAGATGAATAATACCTATATCACATAAATCTTTTATGAATAAAGTGATAGTACATAGAAATTTTATTACCATTCTTTTCATGAATGATATTAATTTTGTTACACAATATGATTTCTAAAAGTTCTTAAGAAATATTTCTCTTTGAAGAATATTTAATTTATGTTAGAAATAGGTTAGAAAACCTAATCAAGAATGGAAAATCAAAACTAGCAATGCCCAATATTAATGGTGTCTCTAGATCACGTTTACGAGTAATATTGTCATGTTGTAATTATGATTTGGTATGAAGATCAATGTACAGACCAACTGGTGAAGCATGAGGAAGCATAAAGATGTTAATCCATTACTTATATGTAAGAATCTTTGATCCAGTGCAGATGGTTTTTTTGAAGATTGGCTAAGTGTCAAAATGTAGTTTTCAATGTACAAGACATCCGATTTTTGGTTCGTGCTGGTCCACCTTGAAGAATCTTGCTCTACGGTTCTAAGGAAATTTTTTTGGATGTTAGAGGAGTTTAAATCCAAGTTTTCACATTGTTTTACCTTCTAGTGTAGAAGTTATGAATGATAGAATATTTGGTTTTCTAGTGACAATGTTTCCTGTGCAGAGTGTATGCTTTGATGAATTCACACTTTACTATGGAATAATATTTTTCCTTACAGATTTGTGGAGGTGTTGGTGGGTGTCAGGTGCACCTATGTTCCAAGTGGTGTGACTTTTGGAGGTCCGCACATTAGTTTTTGTTTGATTAGTTGGTAAATTTTTATGTTAGGTCACCAACGGTGCTGACCTAACATATTTAGGGTATTGAGGAGTTTAAGTAAGTATTGATCTATTATGAGGGAGCTATTATAGGTCCACCTAGACCTCTTTGAGGCATTACATGTTTTGAATTTAGGCGAGAGATGTGTATGGTTGATTGGGAGCCAAAAAGTTATGTTTTTGCTTGATACATCTAATTAAGCTGACCTAATTAATGTTTTAGGTGTTTGTGAATGTGATAGATAAATATGTAAGTTTATTTCAGTGTTATAAAAACAAGGATACAAGTATTTTTTATTTGAATTGTGTGAAAGTGATGCGAGTGTAGATCAGAGCAGAGTGATATGAAGTCCAGGTTGACTTTGTATATTGAGCTTCAATGGAAATGTATTCTAGCATGTTGTAGATGCATTTGTAATAGTTTGTTTTGGATGTGAGTCATATCTCTCTTCTATCTTTTTCTTCTATCTATGGGAAGTGATTCCACTAGGATAGTGAGTCCACCTACAGTGAGTACTTTTGTAATATCTTATAATTGGTTATAATATATTGTGAGCTAATCCTCACTATGGTTTTCCCTTTTTAGGTTTTCCACGTAAAAATATAGTGTTCATGTGTTATGTGGTCTTGATGAATGTTTTCATGCTTTCCTTTCTTACTACAAATTGAATATTCTATGTGGAATGAATGTTTAAATGTTTAAGTGGTTTAAGAGAGTACTAATTCACCCCCCCTCTCAATATTTTGGGTGTTCAATAGACCATTGATGGCATTCACAATTTCATCCATCTTGAGCATGTAGCCTGCAATATATTCATCTTCCGACATTCTTAGGGTCTCAAATTTGGCCTTGAAATTTTGCATCTTTTCTTGCTTGACCTTAGCATCTCCTTCATAAATGCTTTTCAACTTCTCCCAAATTTATTTAGTAGTTTTGTAGCTTATCACTTTCACAAGTTCTAAATTAGAGAGTCCACTCAAAATAACATTCCTTGATATCATTGTGTAAGGGGGAAATCGGGAAGTGCAATAAGATCAAATATGAATGAACTAAAACTAATCTAATTTAAAAAAAGATCATGATTCATGCCCATTACTCACAAAATGAAGCTACAAAGAACAAACTCAAATAATGTGCAATCAAAAGAAAGAACATAAATGAATTCATAAAAAAAATGTAGTGTTATTATCCCGTGTCGAAGTGTATTCACAAAGATATTGGATTGTTTGTTGTATCAATACGAAGCCTCCATTTGTGCATAGCAAAAGCTTCAAAAGTTAGTGTGTGTTGATCAAAGATGTGTGTAAAGCTTGTCAAAAGATTGATTATGATTTCAGCATTACTTCGTTGTGCAAAAAGATGTTGATAGTCCGATCTTTTTTTAGCAAGAAGATGATTGTTATATAAATTTTTTGTTTCAAAATGAGTGCTCGAGATCGCATAGTAGAATATCCTTATCAACGGTTCAAAACTATTGTGAGGAATTGGATGGGAAGAATAAGTGGATTTTGATTACGTAATCAATGCGATTGAAGAAATCAATGAGTATTTAGTGGAATTGAGGAAATAGATGGAATAATATGTGGAATTGAAAAAATCATGTTGAGCCTTCAATGGGATTGAAGAAATCATATTGATCCTTTAGTGGGATTGAGGAATAGATGAATCAATCAGAAATAGAGTGAACAATCAGGGGATCGTAATTTGCTCAATCATGAAAGTGAGAGGATAATTAATTAATTAATCTTTTTGAGTTGAACGTGAAAATCATATTTGAATTTTGAAAACAAAGTTGTATTTGTTTGTTTTGACATTTCTGGATGATGTTTGAATAATTTATTTAATTATTTAAGTTTAGGGGAAAGTGATTTAATTAAACTTTTAAGTGGTATTAATTCAATTGATTTAGGGGAATAGGGAAAATTAGCAACATAATTAAATAATTGATGTTATTTAAATAATCAGGAAGAATAAAGTTAGAATAAGACTTTATTAAATAAATAAAATTTATTTAATTCATCAAAATGATGACAAAGTGAATTAATTAAATAATGCGATATTATTATTAAATTAATAATAAAGGAAAATAGGGCTCTTAGGACTTTATTAAATAAATGAAATTTATTTAATTCGTCAAAAATAGTGAAAAAGTGAATTAATTAAATAATATAATATTATTTGATTAATAAAGGAAATTGGGGTTTTTGATATAATTGATGTGGAATGTAGTGATATTTAGTGATACAAATGTCGACGATGAGAAAATGTCATTTAGGATGTGCGATAAGTGTTAGGTCATTTTTACATGTCTACATTTTTCCCCTCTTTGAGACAAAGTACTAGTTGCTTTGTTTCAAAGAATTCGATGTTAAGATCAAGATTTGAAAATTTTTATATGGCCCACTGTGCCTCGGCAGTCAGCAGAAAGGGCTGATGCAAGAAGTTGGGTCCACAAAAAGCTCAAAATGTGGAAATTTTTTGTTGTTTTTCAAAATTTTTCACACTTGGACTAAAAATTTGAGGCACTTACACAATGATCTTAAAAAAATTCAATGATTTGAAACTTATCATTTTGAATCTAGTTTCCAAATATGTTAATTATTCAAATACTTAGATTATAGAAATTAAATTTTGATAGGGATGTATAAAAACCCCATACCATGCACGTGTACGAACACCACTTTTTGACCCAAATAAAAATATTTTTCTAATTCCTTTTGGAAAGAGAGCTAGCAACATGAAGATTGATGAGAAAAAAATTTGTAATTTTTTTTTGAATATTTTTTTATTGAATTTTTATTGGCCTTAATTGTTGTTTTTAAAAATCAGCGTGTACGGACAACATAATTGGACCTAAACTAAAAAAAAAATTGAATCTTTTTTTTTTCATTGTAGAGAATTGTTTGAAGATTGATGCCATATAATTTTTTTTACAAGAAACTTAACCCAAAAAAAGTTATTAAAAAACAAAAAAAATCCTGATATTTCAACTTTAAGGACTAGTTTGCTTAGAAATTAATTAAAAAATAACAAACATAATCCAATATTAATAAAAATTAAATATTTGAAAACTAGACATCGTGTTCTATAATGGGTTTTAATTTTATAGATTGATTCAAAAAAAAGTCCATCAGCCATATTGCCAAAGTTGAACATTCTTCTTCAATTTTCCTTAGTTTTTTAGTTGCAAGTCAAAGGCTAAGGGTCGGATTTTGAAGCCTTTCCTGAGCCTAAAACCAAGGCTACATGTGGGTTGGAAATTCAAATTTTTAATGTGTATGCATTATTAAAACACGTACATGTTACATAACATGTACGCGTTACATAATGTGTACACGTTACATAACGCGTACATGTTATCCATTTACCCGTTGGGTAAAGGTAACACATACGCATTATATAACACATACACATTCCTAAAATATAACACGTATGCATTTCTTATATAGCCATTTTTTCCCAATTTGGGAAATACTAATAAAACACGTTTTTTTTGCAACATTCCTTTTCTGCAGTATGGTCTGAAAAGTGTCATTTTTTGCAGTTTTTATAACAAATTTGTCTTGTGCAGGGAATATTATATTCAAATTGTTGGAAGAGACAAGTGCAAGTTGAATTTTTTGAAGTGGAATCAAGTACAAGAACATTTTACAAGAGGATTTGGAAAAAGAGAACTTTTGGATGTATTCATGGTGTTTTTGTACCTCAAAGTTATAGAAGAAAGGATCTTCATACTAAATAGTTTTATTTGAGTATTTGAAGGAGATGACAATTTGAAAACAGGTTAAGAATCATTTGCTTTGTTATCAAATAGGGTTTGGTAACCATGGGATCAAAGAAAAGGCAAAAAAGACAAAGGGATAGAAGAGAAACGATTTATCAAATGAAAAATTTGGAAGCATCTAGTTCCATGAATTATGAGATGAATGTAGATGATGCAAATGTGGAGATGGTGAATATGGAAGAAAATACAATTATGGAGACAAACCCGACTATGCCTTCAACTTCAACTTTGAATGATATGGAAATAGCACCTATGCAAACAACTTCAGGTATGTCTTCAAATCCACCTCCCAATGATATGGAAAATGCACCTATTCAAACAATCCATCCATGTATGTCTTCAAACCCAAGTCTTGATAATATTGATCTTAGTTATTTAGAAGAAGCTGGATACACCATTGACAGTATCAATAATGCAAAAACAAAAAAATGATAAAATATCTTATAAGAATGCAAATGAGAATGAAATCCCTCATATTGATGAAAATGAGAATGAAATCCCTTTTATGTTTGAAAATGAAAATGAAACCTTTGCGTAAATGAAAATGAAACCCCTTGTATGGATGAAGATGAAAATGTTTTTTTTACAATTGAAAAACATGTGCACTAGGGGTGATCCCACAATACTAGTTTACAATTTTTGGCCAAACTAGACACTAAAATAATTTTTTTAACTAAATCTTCACTTTCGGGCACCTATAGCAGATAAACCATGAGGAATTTGAGGATGATGCAAATTAGTGATTTGTGTATTTTTTTCAAAAATTTTGGAATCAGATTGCACTTCTTTTTCCATCTTCAAAAACTAGTTTTTTCAATAAACACCATTTTTAAGGAGTGACGCTCACCATATACAACATAACTTTTTTTCCATGAAGGATAAAATTCTAATTTTTTTGAATAAATAGATTTGCAACTACAATATCTAGTGCTTCCAATTGGTTTCATATTGTTTTATTGAATATTTTTTCCTTAATCAAGTTTCAAAGTCAAACCAATTACAATTCAGACATAAGCAGATTGTATACAATGTAACTTTTTTGTATGTATCGAAATTCAATTTTTTCTTTTTTGTTGGATCAAGTACTTCAATATCTAGGTATGTGCAGGATCATGATGGGCCAAAAAGTGGTGATATGATGGGTATGTGTAGCGTATGTGGCTGACGACTTTTTTTTACCCAAAATTGATGAAGCGAAGGGTTTTTAAAGGGAGACTCTCAAACTTTCCATAATATAAATTATGCTTTACTTTGAATTTAATAAATTATTATTATTCATTTCTATTTGAATTACTGACTAAAGTCTTGATTGATAGGTTGATTGAAAACATCTATAGCTTTCAAATTATCACATTTTTTGTCCGAAATATGTGTCACATTCTATGTTTCACATACTATAGGATTAAAAAAAAAGAAAATTGAGTTTCATGAAGTTTTGACCAAGTTAAGGTGGTCAAACATATGAGTTTTATATTTTTAAAAGTTGTAATAAAAATTCATAATTAATTATTTACTTGGGAAAAAATTACAAAAAAATATGCATCACATCGAAATGAATCATCTACTTATATCTAAAATCTTATAAAAAAATATTATATTTTATTATGGTTAGTGTGTCATATAGACACCTACTTCTTATTTTTCCTTGAAATTTAAGTACTACTGCATTAAAATTTCAAATTATCACCCATTTTTTTTTTTTTTTAAAAACTTAGTAGTTTAGAAACTACATACAATTTGCTACATATTTTATGTAGAAACCCCTGTTCTAACTGATCTCTGAATTGTCTGTGTTTTTTCTTTTTTTTGACGTTTGAGGTTTTTTTTGTGTTTTTGTGCATAAAGGTAAAATGCGATTTTGAAAGGGAAATGATATAAAATCTCTAAGCAATACAATAAGCTCATATCTAATATTAAAAGACTCAGAAAACCATAGCTATTGATTGTATTATCATTCCATAGCTATTACAATGAAAGATGTTTGACAAGAAGGCAAAGTAAAGATAAGATATTAATCAAAAACCTGATTTGCAGCAACTAAAACATCATTAAGATTGTACGGCCTTCATGTATTTCAACTTCTCCCTTAGCCAGATGCAAGCAGAAAGATCCAGAGGTATAGGCGCCAACTGGGTTGAAGTCAGAAGAACAAAATAGAAGGCATTTTTCTCAAGGCTAAAAGGTACAGCCTTTTCTCAATGGTATGGCCCTGTAGCAGCAGAAATGTACGGCCTTTGAAACAACAGCAGCAAATAAAAAGTACGGCCTTTAGAATAAGTGCCAGATCTTGGAAAAATATGTGCCAATATTGAAGATCCCTTTCCGGATGATTTCTAGACCAAAACCCTGAAGATAGGAAACTCTGTGAAGCTCTGTGATAACTTATGAATGATGTTATCTCTCTGACTGGCAATAAATCAGCTGATATTTCATAGCCTCTGAACTGCACACACTGAAGATTGCATGTTCTCCAATGCAAGTTGAAAACTGGAACCCTTGGCTCTGTTCTTAGAAGAAAGACTCAACAAAAATTTGACTTCAATCATAATGGCTCGAATTCCAATGAAAAACCCTTATATTCCTCAAAAGCTCGACTTTTCTCAATTAGGTATCATTTAAATAAATTCAAACTTTTCTTTTTAATATTTTAATAGTTTCAATTTCATTTTTAATTATAAATTATAATTAAAAATGGCCCCCTTCAATGATGGTCAACCCCCTTCAGCAAATCACTTAAGTTATAATATTTAAAATATTATAACTTTATAATATAAGCTCTGAATAATTAATATTTAATTATTCAATTAAATATTAATATCTCCCTCAAAAAATGTCTGATTCACGAACCATCTGGAGCTGGCGAATAAGTGAGTGATTCTGCATATGACCAAACCATACTGCTAAAAATAGCAATCCAAGCAAATGGTGTCTAAATGAGCCCGAACAAAAGCTAACTGGTAAAACTCTGACAACCGAAGCCAAGCCAAGCTCCAACAAGACCCTCTATCCATCCCATCAGCCTACGAGGGTCGCATAATAGGCTAATCATAAGCTCTGAGAGATGTCAACTAGAAGGGGACATGACAGTCCGCCCCTCCTGAAATTGCTTGTCCTCAAGCAATCTCAACTCTGGATGTTGCAGAATATCCTCGCTCTCCCATGTAGCATCCTCCACTGTAAAATCTCTCCATTTCACCAAATATTCCCTGATAGTCCTCCTACGCAACTGTCTCTCTCTGTACTCCAGGATAGACTCAAGTACTAGAATCAACTTTCCCTCATCATCTAAGGGAGGTAAAACTGCCGAAGGTACCACACGGTGTCCCAACGCCTTCTTGAGACGTGACACGTGAAAAACATTATGGACCTTGCTCTCTGCCAGAAGCTCTAGCTCATAAGCCACCTCTCCAACACACCTCAGGATCCTGAAAGGACCATAATATCGTGGCTTAAGCTTCTCTAAACCACTCTTCCTAAGAGTAGACTGACGGTAGGGCTGCACATAAGATAAACCATGTCACCCACCTCAAAAGACCTCTATGTCCTCTTCTGACCTGCGTATTGATTTTGTTGATTCTGTGCCTTAGCAATATTCTCCTTGAGAGCCCTCATAGTGTCCTGACTCTCCTGCAACAAATCTCCAGCACTCAGCACTCTACTATCACTTAGTAGCAAATCCAGAAAGCTTGACGCCTCGTAACCGTACAATGCCATGAAAGGGGACATCTGAATGGTCATGTGGAATGTAGTGTTGTAGTAATACTTGCACAAATAAATCCACTTGACCCAAGCCTTTTGCTGCCCTGCAATGTAGTTCCTAAGGTAACCTTCCACCCATTTATTCACTATCTCCATCTGACCATTGGTCTATGGGTGGTAACTGGTGCTCGATGTAAGCTCGGTCCCACAAAGTCTGAACACCTCCTGTCAGAAGTGACTCAGGAACCAACTATCCCTGTCGCTCACTATGCTCTGAGGCAACCCATGTAGTCTGAATACCTCACAGAAGAAGACCTCTACTACCTGTGTAGCTGTGTAAGTGGTGGTAATCGGAAACAAGTGGGCATACTTCATCAGCCGATCCACAACCACATATATGCAATCTCGTCCTTGGGCTTTAGGCAATCCCATAATGAAATCCATCGATAGGAATTCCCACTTCCTGTCAGGAATTGGAAGTGGCTGCAATAATCCTGTCGGATACGTGTTCTCCTACTTGTTCTTCTGACAAACAGGGCACTCACACACATACTGAAGAACATCTGCCTTGAGTCCTTTCCATGTAAATCTCTCCCAAATCTGTCTGTACGTTTTGAAGTACCCAGGATGTCTTGCTATAGGTACATCATGAAAGGCTCGCAAGATGGTGTTCTTCATCTCTGAACCTAGGATCAAATAAATCATGTTCTTGTAAATGATCAAGTCATTCACAAGTGTGTATCTGGTGTCAACCATCGATCCCTCAACAATACTAGATGCCCAAGTATCCTTGGCATACTCTGCCACAATCAAATGCCTCCAATCCTCTGTAATATGAACCATAGAGCTTAGATAAGGCTTGCGTGAGAGAGCGTCAGCCACTACATTCTGGGTTCCTTTGATGTAAGAGATATCAAATTCATATGCCTATAATTTACTCACCCACTTCTGCTGACGATCATTGAGATCTTGCTGCCCCAGGAAATGCCTCAAACTGTTGTGGTCAGTTTTAATGCAAAACTTACTGCCCACAAGATACTGTCTAAATTTGGCCAAGGCATGCATTATGGCTAGCATCTCCTTATCATATATACTGTAGAGCCTCTCTGGTCCTCTGAGTTTTCGGCTCTCGTAAACAATAGGGTGCTTGTCCTACATAAGCACCGCTCCAATGCCCTCACCTAAAGCATTGCATTGAAGCTCAAAAGGTTTCAAAAAAATTGGTAGTGCCAACACTGGACACGTAGTCATCAGCTCCTTGAACCTCACAAAACACTCTTGTGCCTTATGAGTCCAACAAAACACACCTTTTTTCAACAAATCCATCATAGGTGCTACATGTCGTGAATAACCATTCACAAATCTGAGGTAAAACCCACACAAACCAAGAAATCCTCGCAGCTGTGTAAGGTTCGCTGGAGTAGGCTAGTCTATAATGGTGTGGATCTTCTCAGGATCCATCCGCACTCCACCTGCACTGATGATATGACCCAAGTAGAGCAACTCGGTCATCCCCAAATCACATTTGGACTCCTTGGCGTACAAGGACTCCCTCTCCAAAATACTGAGCACGGTCTCCAGATGAGCCAAATGCTCCTACCAAGTCCTGCTATAAATAAGAATGTCATCAAAGAAGACAAGTACATATCTCCTTAACTGTGAATGGAAGACCCTATTCATGGTGGGCTGAAATGTCGCTGGCACATTGGTGAGCTCAAATGGCATCACCACAAACTTGAAGTGTCCACAATGACAACGGAATGCAGTCTTCTCAACATCCTACTCACGAACTCTGATCTGGTGATATCCTAATCTAAAGTCTATCTTCGTGAAGTAGCATGCACCATGGAGCTCATCAATAAGCTCATCTATGCGAGGTATGGGGTACCTGTTTTTGATAGTCCTCTTATTCAGGACTCTATAATCTATGCACATGCGAAGGGTACCGTCTTTCTTCTTCACTAGGACAACTGAAGAAGCGAATGATGATTTACTAGGTCAAATGTGACCCATAGCAAGTAACTCCTTGATCGTCTTCTCTATCTCATCCTTCAACCTCTAGGAGGCCTGTAAGGAGTAATCATGACGGGCTTAGCACCCTCCTCAAGCTCTATAATGTGCTCTATGCCTTTGTCTGGAGGTCTCCCTAGCGGAATATCACTGAATACCTTCTCATGCTTGACTCTCAACTGTTGAATGTCAGGATGATACTCTGTCTTATGCTATCCCTCCTGTATAGGTGCCAATGTGCACTTGGCAGCCCACTCTACCATATCATGTTGCATGAGCCTCTCCATCTGACGAAAGGAAATAGTCTTGACATTGTTGTCCCGAATGGCCTTCAGGATATGTGTCTTCCCATCGACATCAAAATGAATATCCATATCTTTGAGATGAAGAGTGACTTCCTCAAGGGAATGAAGCCACTTCATGCCCAAGACTAAATCGATATCCCCCATGTTCACCACGTAATAATCAGCATTGAACTCATAGTTGTTCAAGCGCAAGGGAAGATCCTTAATCATTCGATCACACCTGAGAGTGTAACCATCTACCACCTTAACCCTAATGCCTTTGAATTCCTTGGTAATGAGTCCATGCTTCTCCACAAATCTAGCATCAATGAAATTGTGGGTGGCTCATGTGCCAAGAAGGGTGATGACCCTCTGTCTTGCCAAAACTCCATGAAGTCTGAATGAACCTTCCTGTTGAATGCTAGATAGTCGTGCCTCCTGAATCTAAAGCTCAGACTCTGCCTCTACCTTAGGCTCTGAAGCCTCTGACTCTGACTCCTCGGAACTCTCCTGCTGCTTGGAACTCTCAGATTCTGACTCCTCGTAATAATCCCACATCACTCGATTGGCCTTACCCTTAGGCCGCTAAGGACAATCATGGTTTGCATCATAGGGACCTTTGCAGTAGAAGCAAAGCTTCTTCCTACATAGATCATTAAGAGCCTCGTGATCCAAGGGTGGTGCTGCTAATTTACCCTTCGAATCATTCTTAAAATCTAATTTTTCTTTGTTAAAATCTGATTTCTCTCTATTTTTGTTGAAGCCCTTATTGTCCCTGAATGAAGAAGTGTTTCTGGAATTGAATCTACTGGATGGTGTTGCCAACTCCATGCTACGCACCTTCTTCATAGCTTCCTGTAATGAAGGAGGATCAAAGGCTTTGATCCAACCTCTTAATGGTTCCGTCAGTCCCTCCATGAAAAGCACTACAAGACGCCTCTCTGATATATTAGGAACCATAACTGACAGTCGCTAGAAGTCACCTATGTAAGACTCCAAACTGCCACTCTGTCACAACTGAGCCAAATCTTTGAAATAGGATTTTGGATCCTTCCTATCAAATCATTCCACCAACCTGTCAACGAACTCCTGATATGAGGTGATCCGATCATGCTGGAGTGTCACCATCCCATGGTGCCAGTAGTCGTAAGCTACCCCCTCAAGATGCAATGTCGCATACCTGATGGCATCTCTCTCAGCCATCGGACACAATGTGAGGAAAGTGTCTAGCTTACTGATCCAGGCCTAGGCTGTAACTTGCCACTACCATCAAACATCGCTAGATTGAGCCTTTTTGTAGCATGCTTCAGATCATTATTCTGGTGTCTAGGTCTCCAATCCTATCGACCTCTGTGATGTTCTCTCCTCTGTGTAATGAATCTGTCAAAGGTAATCCTTTCTCTGACATTAGGTGGTCCTAACTCCCACTCCTCGTTCACTGCCATAAGTGTATCTGTGAACAACTCCTCATGCTCCTCACCTACCATAGCCTCATCGTCCTCCTGTCTCACAAAAGTAGGCCTAGTGAGCTTGTCTGCCATCCGTGAAGTAGTCCTAGGTGCTCTCCATGATCCTGCATCACTCATATCCTCGTCACAATGTGGTGACGGTCTCCTCGGCGTACCTAACCTCTGGAGTGCCACTGTCAACTGCTGTAGCACATCGTTAGACTGCTGTTGACCTACTCATAAATCTCTGAGAGCGTGTAGAGCCTCTACATCATCCTGATCCCTAGGGTTTTGAGGAATATCTGTTCTGTCAGCCATGTTTCCCGGCTGCCTGATCAAACCCTATTGCCTGTCAATCAAGGCTCTCTTGCGAGTATAATACCTATGTGGCCCAATCTCTTGTGGCTGCATAAGATTGCTAAACCCTCAGGATGGCAGGATTTAGCTCTGATACCACTGTAGAAACCCCTGTTCTAACTGATCTCTAAACTATCTCTATTTTTGCTTGTTTTTGATGTTTTAGGTTTTTTTTTGTGTTTTTGTGCATAAAGGTAAAATGCGATTTGGAAAGGGAAATGATATAAAATCTCTAAGCAATACAATAAGCTCATATCTAACATTAAAAGACTTAGAAAACCATAGCTACTGATTGTATTATCATTCCACATCTATTACAATGAAAGATGTCTAACAAGCAGGCAAAGTAAAGACAAGATATTAATCAAAAACCTGATTTACAGCAACTAAAACATCATTAAGATTGTATGACCTTCATGGATTTCAAATTCTCCCTCATCCAGATGCAAGCAGAAAGATCCAGAGGTATAGGCGCCAACTGGGTTGAAGTCAGAAGAACAAAATAGAAGGCATTTTTCTCAAGGCTGAAAGGTACGGACTTTTCTCAATGGTACGACCCTGTAGCAGTAGAAATGTACGGCCTTTGAAACAGCAACAACAAATAAAAAGTACGACCTTTAGAATAAGTGCTAGATCTTGGAAAAAGATGCGCCAATATTGACGATCCCTTTCTGGATGATTTCCAGACCAAAACCCTGAAGATAGGAAACTCTGTGAAGCTCTGTGATAACTTCTGAATGATGTTATCTCTCTGACTGGCAATAAATCAGCTGTTATTTCACAGCCTCTGAACTGCACACACTGAAGATTGCATGTTCTCCAATGCAAGTTGAAAACTGGAACCCTTGGCTCTGTTCTCAGAAGAAAGACTCAGCAAAAATTCGACTTTAATCATAATGGCTTGAATTCTAATGAAAAACCCTTATATTCCTCAAAAGCTCTACTTTTCTCAATTAGGTATCATTTAAATAAATTCAAACTTTTCTTTTTAATATTTTAATAGTTTCAATTTCATTTTTAATTATAAATTATAATTAAAAATGGCCCCCTTCAATGATGGTCGACCCCCTTCAGCAAATCACTTAAGTTATAATATTTAAAATATTATAACTTTATAATATAAGCTCCGAATAATTAATATTTAATTATTCAATTAAATATTAATATCTCCCTCAAAAAATGTCTGATTCACGAACCATCTGGAGTTGGCGAATAAGTGAGTGATTCTGCATATGACCAAACCATACTACTAAAAATAGCAGGGGTGCTTCGTTGAGTGCCAAATATTGCTAAAACTAGCAATCCAGGCAAATGGTGTCTGAATGAGCCTGAACAAAAGCCAACTGGTAAAACTCTGACAACTGAAGCCAAGCCAATCTCCAACAAGACCCTCTATCCATCCCATTAGCCTATGAGGGTCGCATAATAGGCTAATCATAAGCTCTGAGAGATGTCAACTAGAAGGGGACATGACATTTTATTCTTACATATTTTTGAAATAATATAGATAACTTATTCAAATTTTTACGTCAAGTTGCCGAACTCTGATTTTTCTGAATTTTTTGCCACTTAAGGGCCTATTTTTTCCATGATGATCCTGCACATACCCATCTGGTGCACTTATATTTTTCAATTTTTTTTGATAATCTGCTATTTTTCCACGTGTAGAACAGAGAGCTTGATTTTCGGTGAAAAACCTATGTTTAATAAAACTAAAAAACAAATACCTAATAAAACCAAAACATATTAAAATTATATTCATTGGATGGCTCATTCCGAGGACTACAATCATCCATTTGGGTCTATGAAGTCTCCTCCATTTTCATCCTCAACCTAAGCTTCAAAGGGAAAAATTATGGAGTTTTTTGGTGCCAGAGGGTGAGAAGGTGGGAAAAGGGGGGTTTGAGCAAACCCCCTTTCTTTTTGTTTTCTCTCAGGAATGGTGGGACCTTGCATTTAATGGGTTCACTCAAACCAACATTCTAGTGAACTCCCTTTGGGTTCGCTCAAACTAAAAGTTCATTTGAACCCCCAAAAACCAATTTTTTTTGCATGGGGTCATTTTTTGCAACTTTTCCTTCCTCATTGGAATTGTAAATCAATTTTGTGGGTTTGCCCCTAGATAACCTTCATGGTAAAGTTTCTTGGAGACAAATTAGAACTTATGGAAATAGAATATATAAAATGTTTTTTTATAGAAAGAAATTAGGATTTCAATGTCAACTCATGGTGCAACTGATGAGAATTGCAAAAATGATAAATGTGGTGAAAAAATTAGGTATTTTTGTAAAACCAAAAAAGAAAGATGATTTAGCAAAACAATTCATATCTAGTGTTGCTAATGCTATTGATTTTATAGATAAGAAAAGTCAATCTAAAGATAAGAATGCAACTCGTTGTGCAATAGTAACTGCTCTAGTTAATAAAGCAACTTCAAATAAAAGAATGTTAAGTAAGATTAGTAAATGTATAAAAGTAAATCCTAAAATTTTGATAAGAGCTGCTAAAAGAAGAAAAACTATTGAAAAGGATCCAATTAATCAATGTTGAATTTTTAGTGGTAGACTCCCAAGATCAAACGTGAAATTAACTAATGAAATTAAATCTTTAATCAAAAATTTTTGGCATAATAGTACAATAGTATCACCTAACATTAAAGATGTCTTAAAATTAAGGGTGGGTTATGAAATTCGCGAACCTCATCCAAAGCATCTCCTAGATATGACTCAAGCTAAATTTTATATAAAAAAATTTAGATGCTTCAATCTTACCATTGAATATTAGCATAAGTCAAAGATCATTCAAAAAGTGTAAACCTTGGTATGTTAGAAAAAAAAAGCAACAAATCTCTTGTTGTTGTAAGACTCATGTACAATTTCATTAATATTATGATAGTTTTCGATATATACAATGCACTTTGCATGCTAACCAAATTATGTAGGACATCTGTGGTATTAATATGCCACTTTAAAGAATCAAATATTTTATAGTAGGTTTATTTTGTGAACCCTCTAATGGAAACTTATTTTATTTAAAAGCATGGATTTCTGGAGAATGCGATAGATGTGGTAACTTTTCATTATTAGGAGAATGTATGCATGAAATTAGTTTAGATGAATTTGGACAAGAATTAGTGGATGTAAAAACATTAAAAATGTTGAGTATTCTTTAAAAGATGGAAAATTTGGAAAACGTAGTGAGCTAATTGTGGAAAAATTTAGTGTGTATGCATTTATTAAAGAATTTAAAGATAAGATTGTACCTAAATATGTTAAACACTCTCAGTATGCTCATTGGATTGATAACCAATTTTTTTTCTATAAAAACACATTCCCAATTAGAACTATATTGTCAATTGTTGATTTTGTTGAAAATTATACTCTTGCTCCACAAGAAGAAATTCAATCACAGTATTATAATTTAGTGCAAGTAGCTATATTTGTTCATATTGTTTATAGACATGCAAATGATATTAGAGAAGATAATAGAAAAAAATTGAGAGAGTACCATTTTTATGTAAGAGATAATCAATTACATTCATCTGAGTTTGTTGAATATTGTTTTGATATATTTTATAAAAAATAAAATATAGAGGAATTCAAATGAGAGAACATCTCATATGGTCAGATAATTATATGGGTCAATTAAAAAATGCTAGAATATTTTATTGGTTATGTAGAGTTCATAAGGAAAATAATATCCAACACATGTGGAGTTTTTTTGAAGCTGGACATGGTAAGGGAGAACACGATGGAGCAGGTGCATGTGTGAAAAGAGCTCTTGCTAGAGAGAAACTAAAATTTGAGAATCCTACGAAATTTAGAGATGCACATGCAATTGTAGATTGGTGAAATACCAAATTATCTACAAGAACAAGTGAGAGCTCAATAATTTGATGCTTCTTTTGGTTAGTTGAAGTCTAAAATGATATTTTTTCTCTACAAGATTGTGAAACAATTAATGGATCTGCAAAATGCCATTCATTTAAGAGTTTGAATGCAAACACATGGACAATATGGACAAGTGAGTTGGCATGCTTTTGTCAATTTTGTATTGTAGGTGATTGGGAGGCGTGTGAAAATATGGAATGGGTCGAACAATGGTAACAAAGAGCCTTAACACCTACATCAACACATATTCAACATGGAACGACAATTGAAGATAATCAAGTGTTTGCATTAGATGATTATGATCGTGTTTCAGATATTGTACAAGAAGGTAAATTATTTATTGAGTTGAATTTTATATGTATGCTTGTTTATATGTGAATTAAATATAAGTCACTATTTATTGAATTTTTTATTTATTTTTGCAAGACATGTGTATGTTGTTGTTGCACCTAAGGTGAATGAAGAGGAGACAAAGTATTGGTTGACTAGATGTGTTGAGAGAAAACATAAGTTGGTA
The DNA here is from genome assembly GCA_007258455.2 of Sequoia sempervirens. Classification (NCBI taxonomy): domain Eukaryota; kingdom Viridiplantae; phylum Streptophyta; class Pinopsida; order Cupressales; family Cupressaceae; genus Sequoia; species Sequoia sempervirens. The sequence goes on along the minus strand of VDFB02002909.1, from coordinate 10,418 downwards.
CATCCTAGAGTGGATGATGACAACTTTGAGTATCCAACTAGTTCAGTGGTTTTTGTTGGCACTTGGCTTCAAAAATATTTGATAAGAAAGAATGGCTTTCCTATATTTGAAGATTATGGAAGACACAAGAAGATTATACATTATTCACATTTTATTTTGACAACCAATATAAAACTAGTTATCTATATCAAGGGAGGCCTGCTAATAAAGTTTTATGGAAACTTTAAATGGATGATCACGAGACAATCATAGATGCATTACAAATTTAAGAGAGGATGCAAATGGTACAACAAAATAAATAAATATTGGTAAGTATATAGTTGTATATATATTTAATTGATAGTCGATACATGTAGTTAAAAATTTATCACATATACATATCTATATATATTTGTCTTTAGTCATTTCCTAATTAAAGTTTTATATCATTTTTTGTTTTAGGTCTCCCAAAACTAGATGCTTTAAAAAAAAGAGAGGAGATGCATATATATTACAATGGAATTTGAATCTAGAGATAGGTAGCTATTTATAGTTCTAGATATATTTAATTGATAGTATAAATATAAAACTAAATTTAATTCATTTTCATTTTATAAAAGGTTTATAATTGATTTCATATCCCCTCAAGCCATTCTCTTAGGACCCCTTAATCCATCCTCTTATGTACCATTAATCCATCCTATTGCATCCCCTTAAGTCTGTTTATTAATTCCCCTTAAGTGATCCTCTTAGGACCCCTTAATCCATATCCTTGTATATCTACCCTTAATCCATCCTCTTGCATCCCCTTAAAGCACTCTCTCAACACCCCTTAAGCCATCCTCTTAGGACCCCTTAATCCATATGATCCTCATATATCTACCCTTAATCCATCCACTTGCATCCCCTTAAGTCACTCTCTCAACACCCCTTAAGCCATCCTCTTAGGACCCCTTAATCCATATCCTCATATATCTACCCTTAATCCATCCTCTTGCATCCCCTTAAGTATCTTTATTAATTCCCCTTAAACCATCCTCATAGGACCCCTTATGCCATATCCTCATATACCTACCCTTAATTATCCATCCTCTTGCATCCCCTTAAGTCTCTCTAGGATTCATGAGATGCTTAGAATAACAAATCTATATGGGTTAATGGTTTAGGGTTCATCTCCTAGGCTTTAGGTCATATGGTTTAGGGTATAGGGTTTCTAGGGTTCATGAGATGCTTAGAATAACAAATCTACATGGGTTAATGGTTTAGGGTTCATCTGCTAGGATTTAGGTCACATGGTTTAGGGTTTAGGGTTTCTAGGGTTCATGAGATGCTTAGAATAACAAATCTATATGGGTTAATGGTTTAGAGTTCATCTCTTAGGCTTTAGGTTATATGGTTTAGGGTTTAGGGTTTCTAAAGTTCATGAGATGCTTAGAATAACAAATCTATATGGATTTTAAGGGTTTAGGGTTCATCTCCTAGGCTTTAGGTCATATGGTTTAGGGTTTAGGGTTTCTAGGGTTCATGACATGCTTAGAATAACAAATCTATATGGGTTAATTGTTTAGGGTTCATCTCCTAGGCTTTAGGTCATATGGTTTAGGGTTTAGGGTTTCTAGGGTTCATGAGATGCTTAGAATAACAAATCTCTATGGGTTAATGGTTTAGGGTTCATCTCCTAGGCTTTAGGTCATATGGTTTCTAGGGTTCATGAGATGCTTAGAATAACAAATCTATATGGGTTAATGGTTTATGGTTCATCTCTTAGGCTTTAGGTCATATGGTTTAGGGTTTAAGGTTTCTAGGGTTCATGAGATACGTAGAATAACAAATCTATATGGGTTTTAAGGGTTTAGGGTTCATCTCCTATTCTTTAGGTCATATGGTTTATGGTTTCTAGGGTTCATGAGATTCTTAGAATAACAAATCTATATGGGTTAATGGTTTAGGGTTCATCTCCTAGGCTTTAGGTCATATGGTTTAGGGTTTAGGGTTTCTAGGGTTCATGAGATGCTTAGAATAATAAATCTATATGGGTTTTAAGGGTTTAGGGTTCATCTCCTAGGATTTAGGTTATATGGTTTAGGGTTTAGGGTTTATAGGGTTCATGAGATGCTTAGAATAACAAATCTATATGGGTTTGAAGGGTTTAGGGTTCATCTCCTAGGCTTTAGGTCATATGGCTTAGGGTTTAGGGTTTCTAGGGTTCATGAGATGCTTAGAATAAAAAATATATATGGGCTTTAAGGGTTTAGGGTTCATATCATAGGCTTTAGGTCCTATGGTTTAGGGTTTAGGGTTTCTAGGGTTCATGGGATTCTTAGAATAACAAATCTACATGGGTTTTAAGGGTTTAGGGTTCATCTCCTAGGTTTTAGGTCATATGGCTTAGGGTTTAGGGTTTCTAGGGTTCATGAGATGCTTAGAATAAAAAATATATATGGGCTTTAAGGGTTTAGGGTTCATATCATAGGCTTTAGGTCCTATGGTTTAGGGTTTAGGGTTTCTAGGGTTCATGAGATTCTTAGAATAACAAATCTACATGGGTTTTAAGGGTTTAGGGTTCATCTCCTAGGCTTTAGGTCCTATGGTTTAGGGTTTAGGGTTTTAAGTCATTCTCTCAACTCCCCTTAATCCACCCTCTTGCATCCCTTTAAGTCATTCTATCAACTCCCCTTAATTCACCCTCTTACATCCCTTTAAGTCATTCTATTAACTCCCCTTAATCCACCCTCTTGCATCCCCTTAAGCCATCCCCTTAGGACCCATTAAGCCATATCCTAGGGTTCATGACATGCATCCCCTTAATCCACCATCTTACATCCCTTTAAGTCATTCTAACAACTCCCCTTAATCCACCCTCTTGCATCCCCTTGAGCCATCCTCTTAAAGGACCCTTAAGTCATATCCTCTTAGATCCCCTTAATCCACCCTCTTGTATCCCTTAAGTCACTCTCATAATTCCCCTTAAGCCATACTCTTAGGACCCGTTAAGCCATATCCTAGGGTTCATGACATGCATCCCCTTAATCCACCCTCTTACATCCCTTTAAGTCATTTTTTCAACTCCCCTTAATCCACCCTCTTACATACCTTTAAGTAATTCTATTAACTCCCCTTAATCCTCTTGCATCCCCTTAATCCATCCTCTTAACTCCCCTTAATCCATCCTATGGAAAACATTACTTGAATTTGTAAGGAATTTATAAGATCCAATTTTCTAACTTTTACTATATATTGTTCTTTTCTCGCATGAATTATTTAGTTAAATGACTCATAAAAACTATAGTTACTTTACTTACATTAATTATTTTTGCAAGTTCCCATCAAGTTAGTCTACCATGTGATTGTCATTGTAATTTTTTTTTATCAAGTGACTATGTAAATATCAATTTGTGGTCTTGACCTAAAAGTTGATAAGCTTTAATTGTATCTACATGCATGTCATATATGTTTCATCATGTTATATAGTTGTATTAAACATCAATATACATTATATATGTTTGTTCGATGTATGAAATTCAATGAACATATTAGTCACTTTTTAAATATCTTGTTCCAATTTTATAGATTATACATTTCATGTCTTGTATTTACCACATTTTATATAATTGTTCAATTGTATAGATTATACATTTTATACATACTAGGAGATAGATTTTTGTTTAGTGATTCAAATATTTGCTAGAATTGGAAAATAGTTAAAATTACCTGCCCTTAATTTATTATGAATATGATCTAAACTATTTAAGGAATGTTTAATTTGTCACCTAACAATGTGCTAAATTATATATATGAAATTTGATTCTAGATAAGAATTTATATAGTTCATATATTACTTGAAAATTAGATAAAATATCTATACATACATGAGTGCATATAATCATCAAAATGAACATAACACAATCATAATTGACTACATATATAATCATCATATTAAAGTCAACTGATATAAATAAACACAAACATGATCATATTAATTGATAGAATGTATGTGAAATGGTCCATGAAATAACATGTTCAAAATGTATATGTCAAGTCCAACACATATATTTAAATAAAACTAGAGATCTATAGTCCATAAAATTTAAAACCATCTAACTATCAAGGCGATCAGTCAAATCAAGTCTCCTCTTTGTTCCACATGGACTAGATATACCCACATCATGTTGTAAAAGAGTACAAGAAACTTGAAATTAGATTTAAATTTATTTAGAAATTTTGATATAATTAAACATATAAACTTGAAAATATAAACTCAAGATAAAAATAAATTTAATTAAATATCTATTAAATATAGTAAAAATGATTTTTAGTATGCATAAATTACCATATGATCATGTGAATCTACTGGCACATTTTGTTCAACAAGTAGCATAACTATCACTTTGAGAAGGTCCAAATGCTTGATCTACTATATCTTGCATATTCATATATAGCAAACAATATGTTAAAACCTCAAATATATATATTTAAAAGGTCCCTAGAAATTATATAGGAGATTTAGTAAAGTTTACAACCTCGAATAATATGACCTCATGATCACGCACCTGAGATTTCCCATGCATAAATGTTGACGATGTCTCAAGTGTGCCCGCCATGGGTATCACATGAAATCCCTGCATATAGATTCAACAATGTATAGATCATTCACACATGTGTACAAATTCAAATTAAATTAGATCTATGATGTGCATTCAATTTAAACTTAATAAACTTTTGAAAGCATGCACCTAAGCTAATGATGACTAAGGAGCGCTAACCACAACTTGTGGTTGGTCGGTACTCGGTATCGCATGACCTCCCTACATCTAGATATAATATATCATTTCACACATGTGTAAAAATTTAAATTAAATTAGATATATATCCACACAAATTAAAATATATATTGGTTTTAACCTGACCAGAATGTGAGCCCAAATCTACAACACTCAAAATATAGACATGATCATATTGAGATTCAGGCATCATGTGATCATGCATCTACATCGAACACTTCTTGAATTAATATTATATTATATTATATTATATTATATTATATATATATATATATATATATATAATTTGATGTTATTATTTACATGAATTTTTCACAATTCAAACAAATTAAAGTTCAAAAGATGAACATACCTATGTAGGATGATCCTCAGAATATAGTAAATTCATATATGACTCCATCCTAGATGCATGTGGGTCACTTGAAGTAGATGCTTGAGTATGCCCATAGCCTAAGCCTCCATGCTCTCTATTGGCCACTTTAGTTGTCACATGTGTAGTTTGATGAGTGAGATGTCCTGAAAGAGAACTCAATGCTCCTAATGTCGACAACATCATCTGCTGCTGAAATACAACGGGAACACTAGGGGAAGGAGGAGGAACAATAGGAACAATCGAAACATGTAGTGTCTTCCACCTGTGTTGTCCTTAAGTTGCTTACTAAACCACTGTAAAGTCGGGTATTGATTTAAATATGTTTGATTTATGGCGTTTGATTAATTGTGTTTAATTTTATTGGGCTTTACAATGTTGCTTATTTGTAACAAATTAAATGAAATAAAACAATAAGTAATAAGTGTTAAAAAAATAATAATTTAAATTGCTATATTGCATGAATTAATAAAAAAATAATTGTTATAAGCCAACACGATGAAAACAATTGCTGGTGGATAAAGTCAATGAAGCAGTTATACTCTTAATGAAGAGAAACATGGGAAGTAGTGGAGCTCTATTTTGAGAAATATGGTGATTGCATGTGAAAAGATTCTCTGTAACTGAAAAATCTTCTATTTTCTTTTGAATGTGTTTCTTGTTTTAATGACGGAAGTAATGGCCCACTGAGGAAAAAAAAGAAATCTGGATGCAAAAATAAGAGGAGGTCTTGAGTGAGCGAGGGGGAGGCCTTAACTTGGCGACTTGGAGGTTTCTTGGCTCCACTTTTATCGACGTCTCTCTGTTTCATTTCCAAGAGAAGTTTACTATGGGGGTAATATCACACAGTCGTTTTTGGGCCAATTTGAAGGGGAAAAAGAGAATGAGAACCGAGTTGTGAAGGGAATGCAATGATGAGTAGGAGTCCGTTGGAGGAAGATTTCCAAAAGGAGGATGGCTTGTTTGAGAAAGATGTCCACACACAAAAAAAAATGGTGTTGCATAGAGATACATCTCACACGGTATGTATAATGAAATCAAAAATTCTTATTTATTATCTAGGATATTTGGTAGCGCTCTAGTTTGGCTTCCATAGTGAATCATCCTATGTACATTCTAAGTTCTTGAAATCACTGCATGTGATGACTACCCTTGAATCACTAAGAGACTTTCCAAGCCCGAGTCTCTAATGTCGATATCCTCCTTGAAATGTCCCCTTCTTTCTCTTCATCCTGATCAACTGTATCAAGATTGTTATTTAAGAGTCCCCTTCTATCGGATAGAGTAGTGTACACAATGAAAGAAAGACGTATATCCTTGTATAACCGTTTTAAGGCCTACTAGTTAGCCTAGCAGTGTATTTAGAAGCATTTATTTTCTTCACTAAAAATATAAGCTAATTTCCTACAATTACGTTGATGAAGAATAGATTCAAGCTTGGCATTTCATCATCATGTACTTGTTTATGGAATTTTCCCTTGGGTAGAGGGTCGGTTTCCTTCTTAAAGCCTAGGTACTGTCTTACTTATAACTTCTACAGTGGACTGCGTCTCCTCTTAGCTTATTTCCTTGATTAATGGAAGAGCCTAGCATCGTTTATCCTTGAGTGTCTATCGGATTATTTATGTGCTGAATTGAATACTTGATATTGTTATCTTTTCTATCTTAGGACCCGAATTCTTGAAACCCTCTTGATGGTGACTACATGAACAAAACCAGGATATCATAAATGGGTACCAGAACAACATCATATCTGTATCAATCCAAAATCATCTTGTTCATTTGTGACCTTGAATATTTTGGGATAACTTCTTTTATCTCCTTCATTTACCTCAGCCTTGGGTATTGATCCCTTCCTTGTCTTCCTCATCTTCGTCATTGTCGTTAAATGAGTTGCAACATCAATGTATACTTTGGAGCTAACCCAGTTGCATTTTTTGGGCCCCTTATCCTTAACGACCCCAGTGTCAACAAGGAGCAATGAATAATTCTGCGTTACGAAGGCTCTTAAGCCTATCATGTCACCACCCCTGTCTCCATTCGTTTGCAACACAAAATCAGCTAGTATGAGGTTAAGTAATCTCTTTGATTCTTTGGCAACCTGTCACACCCGTAGTACTTGAAAATAGAATGTTGTGGAGGTTAAATAATCTCTCTAATTTTGTTGTCAACTAGTCTCAGTCGCAATACTTGAACTTAATAGGGAGTTCAAAGATTTGAATAATTTCCTTGATTCTACTAACAATCTATCGCAGTTGTTGCACTTGAAAATAAAATATTGTCTTCATTTATAGCTAAACCAAATGAGATTTTGTTTCTTTGATTTAAGTTTATGCCAACTAAGATATTGGTACAGCTGACCTCCATTCGATTACCTTATATAGATATATATAGTTATCAATTATATACTCTTCTCTATTGGCAATATGTAATCACTTAGGTGGGAGGGTAAGATGTTAAGAGTTCCCAATTTGTTATAATCTATATATGGTTAAGAATGAATTAGAAATTAGAATGTGAAACAACAAAATAGATATATAAATAGTTGTATGCTTAGTGTTATATATATATATATATATATATATATATATATATATATATATATTCGATATGTGGGCATGTATGAATTGAGCATGTTATTATTTACAAACTACCTACTTGATATAAGTTTCCTTTTTATTTGTATGTTAATGTATGATTTTATCCATGTCAATTATGGAAATGTATTTATATGTATATAAAAATAAAATGTATTGTGTTACTAAGTTGTTGTTAGAGTTGGAACTGAAAGTGTAAGAATAGCAATTAAGTTAATTAATTTTTATAACTAAGGTAATTATTAGAATAAACATTGTGATGTTCCTTTATTGGAAAATTTGATATTATGGGTTTGTGTCAATGTTTAAATAACTAGATTTCTTTATAGATTATATGGGTGAAGCCACAATAGTGGTTTACAATTTGATGGAGGAAGGAAAACTGAGAAAAAATGACCCCATGGCAAAAAAATTGGTTTTAGGGGTTCGAATGAACCTATAAGTTCGACCGAACCAAAGAGGGGTTCGACCGAACTAGGGTTCGAATGAACCTATTTAATTATTGGGCCCACATTTCCCACCTAAAAAACAAAAGGAAAATTCATATTGAGGGGGGTTCGAATGAACCCTGGTTCTAGCGAACCCCCCTTTTCCCTGATTTTTTATTTGTTCACAAAAAAAACCTATTTTTTTACGCTTCAAAGTTCGGGCTGAGGATGAAAATGGAGGAATCTTTACAAACCCAACTGGAATCAGGTATTCCTCAGAACGAGCTATCCAATGAATATAAATTTAATATGTTTTGGTTTTATTATGTACTTGTTTCTTTAGTTTTATTAAACATAGGTTTTTCATTGAAAATGAAGGTCTCTGTTTGCACATATGGAAAAATAGTAGATTATCAAAAAAAAAAATTGAAAAATATGAGTGCACCAGATATTGAAGTCCTTGATCCAACAAAAAATAAAATTGAAATTTGCTAAATACAAAAAGTTCGCATTATACGCGCTATGTCTGAATTGTAAATGGTTTGACAGAAACTTTATTAAAGAAAATATTCAATAAAAAACTATACAACCAAGTGGAAGCACTAGATATCAAAGTTACCGATCTAAATTCGAAAGAATTAGAATTTTATCCTTCATGGAAAAAAAGTTATACGTTATACGGTGTGCATCACTTTTTTAAAATGTTATTTTTTGAAAAAAACCAATTTTCGTGGGAGATGGAAAAAGAAGTACAATCTTATTCCAAAAATTTTGAAAAATATATTTTTAGAATCTACAGACAAAATGTGACGAGACTTTAGTTTACATTATCTTCAAATTCCTCACGGTTTAGCTGCTATAGGTGCCTAAATGTGAAGATTTAGTTAAAAAAATTATTTTAGTGTCCAGTTTGGCCAAAAATTGTAAACCACTATTGTGGGATCACCCATATGCTAGGGTTATGGGATAAAAGTTGGTGTGGGGTTAATCTCTTATATATTTAGAATCTAGTAACTTACTCTATATATGTATAAGAAACAAAGTAAAGAAATAGAAATTATTAAGTAAACTTTTATTATAAAAGAAAGGTATTCTAATTGTCAGATTGTATTTATGTTGTTAAAATCCTATACTATGAGCTACATTCGATCATATTAGGGTTGTTAGCTAGAGTGTGTTAATAGTATCTTATAATTGAAGGTTTTAGTTATAAGATTGCATTGGATAATCTTTTAAAGGTTGATTTCGTTGAATTCTCTAATAGGTGGAATTGTAAATTAGATTAACTAAAACCATAAACACTGGTATAGTATTGTGGATATAGTAAGCTTTATTGATTTTATTTTGTAGTTATGTAAACCTAAATAGTATGAGTAGAATTAAAGTGATTATACTTAATTATAGGATCATAAAAATGAGCAATCATGATTAGAGGTTTAGTAAGTTGATTTAAGACTATTTAGTATCTATTGTAGTTATATTTCCTTTTATGACTTCAATGTTTAGGATTTCTCTTTGTAAGCTAGTTAGATAATGAATGTCATGAAATGTAATGATGATTTAAGTATTCTTAGAATCTTATTTATCTTGATGTCTTAGTGAAACTTTAAAAAAACATTTTAATGGTGTCATGTTGATTTGTCTTCGTCTTGGGTTGATTTTTCCTTGAGAAGAATATGGTTTTGTTTTGTGATTGTTTTTGTAGTAAGTTGTTGCCAAACTATAAGCTTGTTGGATAAATCATGGTAGGGTATCATGAGAGGAGAAAATAGAGGTCTTCCTTGGATACCCGGTTGATTTTGTATTGAAATTGACTGTGAAGATTTCATTGGGATGTTGCCACTCACTACTTTATACTTGTTGACTTGTTAATTGTGGATTGAATATATTTCTTTGGAGATCTTGTTACTGTTCTTTGATGGGGAACCCTTGTGTTAGTATTTGGAGAGTCTTCGAGAGGCTAGAGGGGATATGGCTTTTACTTGCAAGAGTTGGTATGGGGGCTGGAAACCTAGGAGGATCCACCTTGGGTAACCCATATCAAGCCTTGAGTGTTTAGATGAGTTTCATGTTGTTTCACCTAATGGTGGGTGGTTTAATGATTTTGTTATTTTGATGATGGTTTACCTTTACACTTGAATTGTGTTTATGTGGGTTTGATCCTTGCACTTGATTGTGGTTCTTTTCATTACTCTGAAGTTCTAGCATGAGATGGTCCATGCCTCAATTGGTGTTGTTATTTTATTTGGATATGGTATCTTGT
>VDFB02002908.1:0-48301 GCA_007258455.2 Sequoia sempervirens | reverse complement strand
ATCATACTGCTACAGAACACCGACATAAAAGGCTTGGCTTCGGGTTACTTGCTCGTTCAAAGCTTGAGATAATGACTGGTTCAAATTCCTAAGAGAAACTTGAGAATGAAGGCTCCTTCAGAAAGACTTTTTTTCAACAACGAGCCAAGACTACCAGCTTCCTCCATCTAAGAATATTTTCAGATATTCTTCTTCCCTGACTTAGGTATTTCTTCCTAATTTTTAAAGAACGACTCCCTTCTATAAGCAACGATAGTGTTCATATCCGCCAACCATCGTCCAAAACCAAACTAAAATTAGTATCTTCAAAACCTCTCTTCCGAATGAGCCCAATCCCCTGCCAAGAAATGCTTGTTTTGAGAGATGAAAGATCTTCCCCAAAAAGAATAGTTAGCTCGAGTTTTTATCTCACCCCACATTTTGTGAAGTGTCAGCCACCTTCCCTGCTACTCTCCACGATCACAAAGTCATTTAAAAGAACCCCATGTTAACCTTTCGATTTACTACCATAAATTATCTTATCGTGGCTTAACATTACCCAAGAGCAATTAACAAAGAGAATTCAAGAATAGCCACTGATGTGAAAATCGAGCTTCCTAATACAGCCCGTGACATAATGGTTTATCTTCATATTGATATGAAAATAAGGCATTAATATTTACATAAAAAAATGCCTTTAAAATATAAATTACTCACCCCTATATAATACATAAAGATTATTCTTTTAAATAAATTAATATTAAGAACCTTTGACGATTGTCCTTTAAATAAGAATTTTATTAGTAATTTCTTCCATTTTCTTTAAATAAATATGTGTTTGAAATTATCGATAGATATTAAGTTTAATTCTTTTATATTTGATCATTTATTTAAATATTTTCGAGAGCCATTTAAATGTTCACCAAAAGTCAATCCAAATCTAAGGTCCTTTAAAGATTCAATTTTAATTTTAAATTCTAAAGAAATAATAAGGTGATGCTACACGACCAACAACATAGGTTAGGTGATCCTAACACCTAGGGTTGACCTTGTGGTTTACCTGACAACTCTGGACTTGTAGTTCCAATCCCTACTCAAATGACAGTCACAAACTTACACGTTGGGTTTCAGATGGCACTAGAATTCTCTTCCATTACCCCTCATACTTGATGATACTTTTCCTCCCTCCTTGGAGGTGATATTTCCTGCAACCACTAGGTCAAAAGCAAGTAGTTCTAAGTTCGATATCTCATTACATCTTTGCATCTGCATCTATGTAAACATGAAAACATCTATTAAATGAACTTAATTAAACCAATTATATATACATTGTATATCTCCATTCAACAAGCTAAGTAATGACATATATATATACATTCTTGAGAAACAACATCAAGATACTAGGGCACAATTCCAGGATATCTAGGGCACAACATCAAAATAGCTAGGGCACATGTGGGATGTAACAACATATACAAGGTCATTTGGTCGATCAAATCAAATAACATAATAGAAAACAAAGAATAGTACAAAAATCCTAGAAGTCATCTTAAGCAACAACAAAATGATAGCAAACAATTACCACCCATAGAGTACTTCAATTTGATTCAAGGATGAAGGTTTGGCTAGAACAATGAGGATACCTCACACTGATAATCATTAGGAAACATAAAAAATAAAGTGGACCATACTAGTTATTGTTGGAGATCTTTTCATAAAATGAAAAAATTGAAGGTACATAAGGAGAAAAAATATTATGAGTCATGCCCATAAATGTATCTCTAGGCATGTGGGAAGAGGAACCATTATTTCATAAATTGTGAAACTTCTACTAATGTGCATGTGCTATAACATTAGTAGGACGCTCGGGCAACTATTGATGTTCGATATTGTTAGATTATGCATGTAACATGAAAGGAATGAGTATAAATTTGTAATCCAAAAATATTTTTAATTTTAAAAGGTTCGTTGTACCCTTGTAAAATTTGATATGCTTCCACATCTTTATTTTAGAAAAAATAGTCTTATAGATTCATCACCTACTCTTCATTTTTAATGAGCATATCTTAATATTGATTACCCTTATAAAATTTGATATGCCTCCACATCATTATTTTAGAAAAAATAATCTTATAGATTCATCTCCTAAGCATATCTCAATATTAATTCAAATTACATAACATTTTTAAGAAGTGATATATTACACCCTTATACATATTACACGCCACATTGCTAATATTTACTTATCAATAACCATACTATAAACATCTTTTCTCTTACAAACTCTTTGAACCAAATCCATTCATTTATGTAAACCAAATGTCTTACAAACTCCTTTAACCAAACCCACTTATTTATGTATACCAAATGTAAACAACCCAGATGTAAGGAGACAATAAAAAGATTAGCAGCATTGGCCTAATAGGAAAGGGATAATGATAAGGTTTGCATGCCAAAGATAAATAAATAGAATCAAAATGGATTTTCAATTGTTTCTGTCATGACTCCTTATCACATGGTACAGATGTTAAGAGCCAAGACATGTATTCAACCGAGAATCAAAGCATTAACAATCTGCAACCATGGATTCTAACAGTCAATTGTGGGTAGCCAGGGAGTGAAATGTCATTGATATATCATCTAAACAGTTTTAACTCAATACTACTGTTTCTTCATCGTTAGGAAATTTATGTTGTTCAAGGATGTTCAACAATTCACTAACGGCCAGTTTGCACACCTGTCTGTTTGTTAGAAAGGTAAAATGTCAGGTGGATGTACCAGATCTGCATTAAGCATTCCACTGAAAATGTACAGAGATGTAAATACAGTTAAAAAGCATAGGAAAAGGCATCTCTAAAATCATGACTGCTCAAAGCGTCACCTATCTAATGAAGTGATGAATAAAAGAATATTCGATAGTGAGTGAGACCCATCGACCATCTGCAATTAATAAATCCAGACCCTACCACCCTTGTCAATAACTTGAACAAATACCCCATAACTCGCAGGAAAGTGTCTCTTATCTATCTTGGTTGTTAGCGAGCATTAGAATAGTTTTTTTTTCTGTACTTGGTTTTGTTCATGGAGCAGGTTTACTATTGAACTTTATAAATTATTAATATCCTCATGTTTTTTTATGGGCTGTCGATGAATTGGCTTGATTGTGGATATGCCCTTTCAAAATTTACAGAGCTGGCCTCCATACTATGATGTTGATACTGGGTTTGAATGACAAGTATCTGTCATCATTATATCATTGAAATATTGATAAAAATCTTCAACACAGTTAAATCTAGAAATATTGTAAGCAAAAAAACTTTATGTTAAAGTAAACACAATTAATGAAAAAAATTGTTTCATACTTTTAAAGAACCACATGAAAGAAGATACTTGAAAAAACATGTTATGAGAATGTGACAAATCATGCAGCTGCCAGTAATTTGTTCCAATGAATTAAAAACTCCATAGAAATAGTTAAACTATTATAGAGAGTCCCACTAGAAATTGTTATCTGCAGAATGTCTTAAGACTACATAGTTCTAATAATGAACATATCAACAAAGTTAACTAAGATATCTACTTTTAATGGGCAAGTAATGAAATAGTAAGTTTTTTCTGCACTTATTCCTGTTGTCCTGCTTACCTAGTTTCCTTTAAATGTGTTAACTTTTATCTTAGCATGTCATTAATGCAGTTCATGTTTCTGCATTACTATCTTATTTGCAAGTGTTTCCCAGATCAGCATGCTTGTGGTTGTGGTGACAATTGAATCCTGAGAAATATTTATTGGGCCTAGTTGATATTGTGAATGGTCCACAACAGTAAATTACATGCTTTGTCACATCAAAATGTCATTTAATCTAAATTAATTGTTTGTGGTTGACTTGCTTTTATTTTAATTAGCCTGGATAAACTTAGGCGAAATATGCACCCTAAGGAAAATGCATCTTTTTGTTTAGAGTAAAGACAATTCAAATAAAAATAAATTTGGAGAATATGTTCTCAATGGATGTGACCATAATATGAACTGTCTCTTTCTTGGGGAGCAACTGTATTAAAGTTGATTATCTAAACTTTTTTTAATGTGGGCCATGTTAGTTCTCTGCGTAGATGTGCTATTTTGTTTCCTTGTATTAAATGCTACACTCCATAGACAAAAGAAACCAAAACATGGCTTATCTTTTAGTTTTGAAGAAAACAGACTTTCACATTATCTTCCAAGATATTATAATGCAATTAAAACTTTATATGTGACGACTCCATAGTAATTAGAGGAGTGTCTTTTGCTTGTGAGTGTATTTTACTGATAAGTGTGCCTACAATACCCAAGGTGATTTTTTATATTTTAGTTAATAAAGTTGTTTTATTATTATAAACAATGCAATCTTTTGTTGAACTATTAACATGTTTATTATCTATGATTTATTTTTTAATAAATCAAAATAGTTGGTAAAAATAATTGAGAGTCGACCTTACAACATATCATTTTAATTCTAAAGTATATTAAGATGCATTTACAATTCTTGCAGGACATTCAATCCAAGTCTGTATCCTCTCAATCATTGGCATCCACTAAAGTAGTTTAAATTTCAAAGCATATAAGGTGCTGATTTATTTCAGAGTTTGGAGTACATGCCATAGACTTTGGAGTGCTTCATTCTTAAACTCTAAATTCAAACTAACAATAGAATTAACTTTTTAAAATCTTTTATTTGGTTATTATTTTATTATACAAAGTGTTAAGGAGCAGAGATTATTTAAGGTAAGAATAAAATTTTGTTCTCTATTTTTTATATATTTACAATTTTCTTTTATATTATTAGTCAATTTTAACAAAGGTGTGCGATTATGTATAATCTTATCTACAAGTTCAATTACAAAAATATTAAACTTGATTTCAATATCAAAATGTAATGTTGTTTTCTTCAAAGTATCAATATTGGAAAGCTTTAATATATTAAGGTTAATTTAGTCTGACAAAAAAATTGCTAGTGTTAATATACAAGTTTTAAACATAATAAATTATATTTAAAATTTAAAAGAAATGCATGAAAATACTTATTTATCAAAATTAATAGATGTCAAGGTTTAGCAAATTAAATCCAACACCATTAATACATATTTACATCTACAATTATAAATATTAGCATAATGAAACTTGAAGAAAATCCAAAAGAGAATTTAATCAAATTAAATCCAACTCACATATATAAAATTTTGAATATCCTCTATCAACAATAAGTTCAATATTTATCTAAATTAAATTTCTTGGAATGGCCACTTTTATCCCAAGAAGATCGTAGTGTGTTGGCCCTCATAGCTATGACACAATTCGAAGAATTTATGTAAGAACACATGTTTCTATGCATCATGGCTACACACCACAAGCCTTGGCCAAAATGATCCCAAGTATACTATGCACCTTGAGTTGGACATATATATTGCACTCCCTTCTTCTATACCCATAGCCTACCAAACCACCTTCTTGTTTGAGTGAATTTTATGCCATTCCAAGTCTCATATAAATGTATTATATAATCTTTGAAGGGGTTATTTCCAAACCATCACACCCTTTCACAAATGTTGCATTTAATAATTATTTAACAATACAATTTTTTTTTTTAAAGAGTTTTTATAAATATTCTTTATTAGTTTCAATTTTAACCAATTATTTTATATCTTCTTTTATTTCTAATAGGTTTTTTCGTAAAAAAGTATTTAAATTTTTTTGAAGAAAAAGTATCATAACAAAATAACTAATCATATCTTGCTATGGGACTTTTTCTAAAGTGAAAAGAAAGCCATGAAATAACACATTAGCATTAAAGGGACAATAAAAGCTAAAGGTTATTATGACCCTTTATTTAAACAGGTGGATAAATGAATAATTTGAATGGATTCCTCTTTAAAGAGAGGAATAATTACATTTATTAAATAATTATGACAAGACACCTTTATAAAAGGATGTGATCATTTGGAAACCACCCCTTGAAATGTTATAAAAAAACATTTATGTGAGACTTGGAGAGGGCATGAAGAACACTCAAGGAAGAAGTAGGTGGTTTGGTGGGCTATGGGCATGGGAGAAGGGGCACATAAAGTGTGTCCAACTCAAGATACACAATACACCTAAGATTGTCTTGGCTAGGGCTGATGCTTGAGAAGCATGTGTTTTGGTTATGAATAAGAACTAGTTCCTCCTAAAAGTGCCATAGCTATGAGAGCTAAGACCACTAAAATCTTCCTAGAGTGAGAATGACCATTTCAATTGCACTGATTCATACAAGTATTGAAAACCTTTCAATATTAAAAGATTTAGAATATTATATAAAATAATTTGATGATAATATGATTGAACTATGTGGTTGTGTTATTCAATTTAATTTACTATCAATTAATTTACAACTCTTTCCAAATTACCATATGTATAGTTTACATTGGTTATTTTATATTTAGCTATTCACATATATTTAATAACATTACATCTTGTAAATTATCTTAATTCTAATATTTAATCTATTAAATTTGCTACTAATATTTTTAAAAAAATAGGAGAAAAGTGGCATTACATATCTATAATACATTTGAAAACTTGCCCTAATCTACCCATAAATCATGCTAATCTAAAGGATGATTGAGACTTCCTAGATTTTAAGTCATCATGTTGTAACAAGGATATATAAGGAAATGAAAACCGAGATTCTTCACCTTTACCTATCATCCCCAATATACATGACAAATAACCTTTGATTTCTCATGTAGATACTATTTCTAATGAAGGTGATTTTGTATTTCTTATGGATCCAAAACTAGCCTTCATACCATGAAAGGAAATAGAAAAGAGCAATGGAAAGTACTAATGAATGAGCAATTGTTTGAAGGAAAGAGATTACCAAATAGATTGAAGTAGCCAAACCAAGCACCACCAAAGCAAGAGAGACACAAGAATTTGTTAAGGGGAAAAAACAAGAAAAAACCCCAATATTATGAATATAAAAATGCCAAAGAATAATACAAAGAGAGAGAGAGCTTCAAATTTTAGCTTGCTTGTTGAAACTTGAAAGAAATGAGAGGAGAGGGCACTCACTGGGCAGTAGAGGTGAGAAGAAGGAGCAGAATGTAACTCCCAACCCAAATGAATGCCACCATTCATCTATGTGTAAAGTGTCACCCCTTAAGGAGGTGGTTACAAATATTCTTAATAAAGGAATTAAAAATAAGCCATCCTGCCATGCAGATGACAAACATTAAAAGACTTGTAGGATTCCTTTGATTATTCCTACAAGTTAATAACATCATAATTAAAGAATAACCTTTACCAAGTAAAGATTAATCTTCTAACATCCCCCCTTAAGCTTTACTTGGGGAGGTTACATCAAACCCTTCAATGGGTTGTAATCCAAGATTTTTACAATGAAAGAGAGATTTATCTTTACAAAGAGCTTTGGTGAGAATATCTGCAACTTGATCTTCACCTTTACAATACAAAAGAGAAATTTGCTTGTCTTCAATTTGCTCTCTAATGAAATGATGTTGAAGAGAAATGTGCTTGGTCCTTGCATGAAAAATTGGATTCTTTGTCAAAGCAATAGAACTTTGATTATCACAATATAAAGGAGTAGGATCCTTTTGAGGTAGACCCAAGTCTTCAAGTAATCTTCTTAACCATAGTGCTTCTTTAGATGCATTTGTACAACCTTTATATCCAACTTCAATAGAACAAAGAGAAGTAGATTGTTGTTTCTTACTATTCCATGAGATTGCACCTAATCCAACTAAGAAACAATAACCACAAGTGGATCTCCCATCATTGGGATTACCTCCTAAATCTGAATCAATATAACCCTTTAAAGAAAAATCACAATAACATTTTCACTATGCTTAATATATAAATTTGGATCATTTTTACTTCTAATGAAACCTTGAGAAAGAAAGAAAGCATAGCCCAAATTATAAAATGTCAATATATAGACATAGCAATAATAGATCTAGGTTTCCTCTCACTACATCATTGAATTGTAAAGGGAAATTGTATCAAGATTAATAATAAAGGACTCTGAAAAAATTGGTCGTAAAGATGGTTTAAAAAAAACATATTGCCTTCAATAAAATAATGAAAGATAAAGGTTTCAAGAACTTGATCCCCATCAATTTAGAAAATAGATCTAAGTTCATAATAAGTAAGTGCATACCATCAAAGTGGATGGAAATATTTTCCATGGGTCCCCAAAAAAACTCCAATGAGACTTGATAAAATATATGATTCATTATAGAAAGGGCTCCCTATGCAACATTACTACAAATGCAACTAGCACATAAAATATATATGTAAAGGCTCCATTGAGACTTGATAAAGTGATTAATTTGCAAAACATATATAGATGGAATAAATCCATCAAGAAGGCAAATACTCCAATGAGCTTTTAATTTTCAAAAATATATAGATGAAATAAATCCATCAAAATGACAAATTTACCAATAAGGCACAATATCAAATTAATGAGACAATAAAATATCTAATTCCCTTTATCAAAACAACATAATTATAGTTGAGAAGGAAACACTAGTGTTTTTTTTTTTTTTAAGATTGTAATAGATCAAGACTTAGGTAGAGAGACTGATAATTTCTCAAGCCACAAATCAAGTCACTTTAAGTTATAAAAAGAATATTAAAAAAAAAATTGTGATGGAATAATGGGAAATGCATACTATGAAGAGAAGAATTATTAAGTATAAATAAGTCATTAAGACGATACTCATGCATTCATGACTACATGAATATCCTCTTTTCATATTGCAAATATAATTGAGTAAAACAAGTACACTATTATTGGGTTGATCAAGTCCAATAATAAAGTACTTGTGAAGTTATTTAAAAAACAAACTTTTTATGTGAAGTAACATGTTGAGATGCACCTGAATCGTTAACCCATTCAAAAGGCTTAGAAACATTAAAACTACATGTAAAAGCACGTCTAGATTGATTACCATTGTTATGAAATTGTTGATTATTTTGATTCATAGGCTTTTTCTCATTTTTCTTTTTAAAACAAGTATTTTGCCAATGACCATCCTGATTGCAATAAGTGCAATGTGGTCTCTTAGAAGAGTTAAACTCTCTAGGATCATTGCCATTATTATAATGAGGTTTGGAATTATAATGTTGTTGTTTAGAATGAGGTTTAAAATTTTGGTTATGATTAGACAAAAAGGCATGCTCATTAGACTTAAGATTACCAAACTGAATTAACTTAGCCTCTTCTTGTCTTAATAAATCACGAAAAATATCATAAGTTAATTGAGTAGCTAAAGAAGGAATAGCTAATTGAGCATGAATATTAGTAATGAATTGCTGAAATTGTCTAGGAAGACACTTTTTAAGAATAAGATGAATTAATCAAAGATTATCTAATTTAACTCCTAAACCATCCAATTGACTATTTAAAGCATCAAATTTCAATAAAAAATCATCCATAGATTTAAAATCAGAATACCTCAAATCTTCAAGTTGATCTTGAATTTGAATTTTTCTTGATTCATTTGTACTATCATAAATTGTTTTGAGTTTGTCCCATGCTTCATAGGCAGTTGTGCATGTCCCAATGTGAACATAAAGTTCGGGTGACATGGAGATACCTATGAGACCAAGGGCTTCTTCATTTTGGAGATTCCATTTTTCAATTTCATCTTTAGATGTAGACGAACCTGGTTTAGATTTAGGATTTGTAGCTACATCTAAAAGATGTTTAAACCGAAAAATAAAGCATATATGAGTTTTCCAAGAATGATAGTTAGAAGAACTCAACTTAATTTCAGGAATTAAAGTAGACATGATTGTAATAAAAAATTCACAACTTTATGAGAAAAATAACTATTGTGAATATTTGCTTTTAAAAGAAAATCCCTCTTGATCAAATTAAATCTTAAAAAAAAATAACCTCTTTTAAAAAAGAATTACCTAAATTTAGAATCCTCTTTAGATTAAATTAAATATAAAAAAAAACCTCATTTAAAAAAGATAAATTTTTAAATATGAGATCTATATATAAAAATAATATTTTTTTATGAATATTTAAGAACTAAATGATTAAAAAAATTTATTTAAAAAAAAAAAAAAACTATATATATAAAAAATAATGATTAATATGATTAATTTATAATATAAAAATATTAAAGATCTTAAAACTTAAAACTAATAAAAGAAAGAGGATTACGTATAAAGAATAAAATGATTAAATAGTTTCATTTAAAAGTTTGAGCTAGCAAATAAGAGGATGGGTGGGCTAAAAGGTGTAAAAGAAATATTTATAACCGCTTATTATGGGGTGGGGTAAATAAAGTAAATTATGAATGAGATAAAGCGGGTGAATAAAAAAGAGTGGGCAAAAAGATTTCAAAATGGAGAACTAATAATAGAAAAGAGATTTTAAAAAAACACAACAGCTGGGAGTTGTGGTGGGAATGCAGGGCAGTGAGGATAGGGGCCAATGTGTGAGGAAAACCTACAGAGAGGCCGCATGTCGGAGGAGTTTGAAGCTGCACAGTGAAAGAGGAGGGGCGCTGGCCTGCTAAAGATCAATGCCAAGAAAAAAGGTTTAAATTTTATGATATTGATATTTTAAAACTTTTGAAAAAGATTTGAGACACGGGCCAAGCCCTAAACCAAATAAGAATTTTTTATTTATTTGTTAAAAAAAAATATAAACAAATAATATTCTGTGAAGATTAAAAATTTTAGATTTAAAAAAAACTTTGAAAGATTGCAGATATGATATATTTTTTAAACAAAGATTGATATTTTTATATAAAACAGGGGAATAAAAAATATATATTAAAAAACAGGGTTAGAACCGAAAAAAATTTGATTTTTTTACAAAATGTAAAATATAGTGATTTTTTTTACAAATTTGTACAATACTAATGATTTAAAAAAAAAGAAATATGCATGCAAAAATAATGGATTTTTAAATTTTTATGCAAAAATAAATAAATAAATCTTGCATGCAAAATATATTGCACAAATTTGAAATTTGAAAAACTTAGAAATATTTAGATAAGAAATCCTGCACAAGGGTTAGAAAAATATATCAAACAAAAAACAAGATTAGACTTTTGGCTCTTCTCTTTTTCTCTTTGAGTGCCTCCAATGGTGTGCTTAAAAATCTGGTAAACCTTCAACAATGTAGCTCACAAAATATTAGTAATACCAAGCTCTGATACCATGAAAGAAAATAGAAAAGAGCAATAGAAAGTACTAATAAAGAGCAAATGTTTGAAGGAAAGAGATTACCAAATAGATTGAAGTAGCCAAACCAAGCACCACCAAAGCAAGAGAGACACAAGAATTTGTTAAGGGGAAAAAACAAGAAAAAACCCCAATATTATGAATGGAGGCAAAATGCCTAAAGAATAATACAAAGAGAGAGAGAGCTTCAGCCTTAGCTTGCTTGCTTGAATCTTGAAGAATGAGAGGAGAGGCACCTCAATAAGTAGAGGGAGAAGAAGGAGTTAGAATGTAACTCCCAACTCAATGAATGCCACCATTCATCTATGTAAAGTGTCACCTCTTAAGGAGGTGGTTACAAATATTCCTTAATAAAGGAATTAAAAAATAAGCCATCCTCACACATGTGTGAGATGACAAAAAAGACAAAAGACTTGTAGGGATTCCTTTGGATTATTCCTACAAGTTAATAAATAATTACAATTAAAGAATAACCTTTACCAAGTAAAGATTAATCTTCTAGCAATTATGAACATTTATCTTCATCCAAGATGGCTAGTCACTATGGCAATTGATAAATTTTACAAAATTTTGGCTACAGTGGAAGATGATTAGGTTTAAAACAATAAGGTATATTATCAAATCTATCAAAATTCTTGAAATGAAAAACACTAATGCAATAGGTTATTCTTACAAGTTCCATACATGGTAATATCAACTTATCATTGCATATCTTAAATTGGTCTATTATGATTTCATGGACATATTCCTTGCCTTAGACACTGTGAATAAAAAAATCACCATGCTCCCTTCGGGTTTTGGTTTTTGGCTAAGTACCGGCCCATGCATTCAAATAAATTCATCGGCCCCTTTTTGATAGTCATTGCAACCTTTTCCACATGTCCGCTCATCGCTCCCCAAAGGATTTTTCTGCTTGCTCTTCTATCAGCCCCCGATATGCTCCCACGTGTCTTCAGCGTGGGTTATTTTGATTGCTTCCTTTCACTTCTTCGTCGGTCCCCGCTCGTGTGCCATGTAGCTCTTATTCACAAAAAGATTCGGTGGACCCCATAGGCGACGTCTATCAAACATTATTGCTACGTGTCATCTCAATGCAAGCTTTCAACAAAGGAAGGGTAAGTCGATTGCGGGCAACAAAATGCTGCCATGCATCCCTTCAGCGCATGCTTCTTCAATGCAAGGAACAAAGCGAACAAAGGGTTGCAATATGCTGCCATGTGTTCTAACTACCTATCCAAGGAGGCGACACTTGTCTGCACGAGACTTTGCTGGGACCACTGCCATCATTTGCAGGGGATGCACCTGAATGGAGAGCGACCAAATGTTATGGCCTGAATCTTTTTTGTTACAACGGCCGAGGGAAATCATTGCCTCGACATCATTGCTTAGGATTCATAATATTTTCGGTTACTACTCACCAGGCGGTGGAGGGTTCACTATAAATACTAATCTTTTCTTTTGAAGAGGGGTTCTAAGGTTCCGAGTTCGAAGATTATATGCTACATGCTTTTCAAGCTTCACTAGTTTTAGAATTACAGGATTTTTGGAGAGACCAGGCCTTTTATTGTTTAGATCATTGCAAGAACTCACAAACTGTTCCATTGTTCAGCCTCTCTGTTTCTTATGCTATTTGACAAACTTTATACTATGCCATTATTGTTTGAATGGTTTATTTGTCGTACTTCTATAATTTGAATGCAAGTTTGTTGGTTTAGATCATGTCTTTCGACTCTTCTTTTCAATAAATGGGTGTGATTATTATTTTATGTCATTGAATGAGTTGTTCATTCTGCAATCCTTAATTTATGTTATTCTAAGACATGGTAAATTGCTAAGTAGACCCTTAGATCATATCCAAAAGATAGGTTTATCGTGCCTTTTATCTAAATTCTAGTGCATCGCCTTAGTTAGATTCTTTATTTTTATATTTGCTTATGTTTCCCATTCCAAAACCCCAATTATAGAAGAAGCCAACTTCTTTAAAAATTCGGAGGTCACTTAGTTTAGCGCAATAAGTCCCCCATAAACTGAGTTTCCCACAAAGAGTTGTTACCTTGCCAATTTTTGGCATCAACAGACACTTTTACAAATGATGAAGTGTTGGTTGGTTAAGAGTATATAATGAGTTACTCAAATTCCATCATGATAGAGGCTTCCCACATATTTTTTTAAGTTGGTTCTTATTATGGTGAAGGAACTCCTTTGTTAAGTGATTCTCTTGTTACTTTTCCCATTCAACTCTTCATAAAAGATCATATTAACACAGTCATGGTTGGTGGTACATTCAATATTGAGATGAATCAAAATGATAAAGAAAAGCTCTTAAAACTAGGAGACTACCTAAATAGATATAAATAATTTAACATATCATACTACAAAAAGGCTTTGGAGATATCTTCACATGATTACATCAAGATGTGTCAGTCATCAATATATTGTAATGCGTAAAATAGTCTTAGACCATTATGCTAAACAAACTAAGAAAAATATTATAAAGATGCATCCTAAGGATGCCTTAATAGTTAAATAGGAACTAAAAAATGTGTTAAAGGAAACTGTCATAAGACCAATTGATTATTTACCTTGGATCACTAACATGGTTCTTGTAGCTAAAATTGATCGTTGTGTTTGAATCTGTATTGGCTTTAGAGACATCAATAAATCATCTCTTAAATATGATTTATGTCTACCACTTATATGGTTGTAGGTTCAATTATTGGGCATGAAATGTTATCATTTATGAATAGATATTTAGGCTACAATTAAATCTAAAATATCTAAGACAACATAAAATAACTTCTACCACAACATGAATTAGAAATTGGCTCCTATTTATAATCAAAGGGTTGAATTTAATCCAATTTACTCAAGAAGTTCAATTCAAGCATATTATAGGGTTAGAAAGTCATTTTTGTCAATTGGCCATATTAAGGAGGCATCTACAGGGTTGATGAAGACTTAGGGTGATCTAGAGCATCTTGGGGATGTCAATTTTTATACAGATTTTTAAAAGGGATTTTTAGCTCACATTGATATGTTTTCCCATGTTGATAGTTTGATCATCCTAGTGAATACCTTGATGAACACTTGGACACCTTGGGAAACAAATAAATAGTAAAGAGGCAAACACACATAGTTTGAATGTGATAGTAATATTGGAAAGAATTGACAATTCCTTTCAATTTAAAAAGGTTAGATTACCTGATTTCTATTACTTGAGAAGGCCAAGCATCTATTTAGGGAGTTTGTCAATCCATTTTGGGGGTTGGAACTCTTGTTCACCTTTAGGGAAGAGGAATTATACAAGTCCAACCCTTGTCAGAACATGGATTGAGGTAGAGCAATTTGTGGATGTATTGATTCACCCATCACTTGTTAAAAAGTTATGAAGGTAAATTTAGACCCGTAGACACCTAAAAAAATGTCCTGATCATATTACACATCACGATTTTGATTAATAACACCATTTCTATCCCAATTCACTCATTTTTGTCTATTTAATTAAATAATGTCAATTATTTAATTAAATTCACCATTTTTCTCTATTAATCGGATAATTAATTTTGTTTAATTAATTCACCCCTTTCATGCTAATTTTCATCTCATTTGATTAAATAATGCAAATTATTTAATTAAATCTCCTAAGTCCTCTGATTTGATTAAATAATCCAAATTATTTAATTAAATTTCCTAAATCCCACTTTGATTAAATGATTTCTAATTGTTTAATTAAATCCCTAAATTCCCTTCACTTGTACAATTGAATAATTTCTTAATTATTTAATTGACTAATTTCTTCTATTCCTCCAATCATTCAAAGAATATTCTCACGAAATATTCCTCTAATTTGAATTCAAATATTTCCCTACACATGGAAATATCTCCCACATGCTCCTAATATTAAGGGATTACATTTGTCTCAATCAATTTGAGCCCTTGATTAATATCATTGATCCATGTCATTGAGAAATCTCATCCTTTGATTTGATCTTTGGTCCATGTCATTTCCTCTCTTTCAATTCTATCCTTTGATCAACCAATTTGATCTTAGCCATTGATTCCTTCAAAAAGTCTATAAATAGAATTTATTTTATATGAATTTCTATTCACAAGCATTTGAGTAACTACACTATACTGAATTTGACATCCACTTTTGAGATCAATTACCATTTGTGAATCACCATTGCTAACATTTTATCAATTCTTTGAAGCTTTGCATCAACCAATGGATTAGGCTTGGGACTAAGCACTCCACATTCGTTTTAGCATTAATCCCCCAATGGGATTGAGGTTTGCATTTCTTAATTAAGCTTTTAATTGGATTAGCTTTGATATTTCATGTTTTCTTTAAGCTTGATTGATATTTGTAAATAATTTCATTGGAATATGGCTTACACTAGTAGAATTTGGCAAATAAATGACTACATGACTAAAACTTTTAGTCACAACAACTAAAAATGATTAAATTCTAGTCAATTTTTGTAACACAACTATAAATGACTAATTTGATCATCATAAGTGACTAATTTGATCGTTGGGTAAAAAAAAGGAGATATTAGTGAAAGACTAAGTTCTTTTTTGGGCACCAAACAATGGAAAAGAGAATTTTGATTAAGATTTTTTTGGGCACTAAACAATGAAAAAAAGATTTTTCATTCCTTGTGTCTATTGAGCCACTTAACAAGAGGAAGGTTAGGGGTTTTTTAGTTTGCTGGTTGGAAGAAGTCCAATTATTTTTTGAGGGCATGGCATAGAACTAGTAGTTGGTTACACTAGCATCTATCCATGTTGTTGAGAAGATTTGGGATAAAGGCATGTTGAGTTTGATCTGAAGAAACATTTATTTGTTGGCTTTGAATTCATCCACATTGCAGAGATTCACAAGGTTTTGAAGACACGTTGCATGCATGCTTAGATTGTCCAAGGTTTTGAGGACAAATCATGCCCACATTGAGTAATATTCAAGGTTTTCCTAGAAGCCTTTATCCTCACATCTTTCCAGGTATACTCTATGTCATTAGGGTTTTTAGTTTTGTTTGAAGTTTTGAGGAAGAGCTTGCTTGTCTCCTCATGAAGGTTTTATCCCTGTCATAAGCCCAAACTAGGAAGTCAAAGCTCTAATTAGGAAAATAACCACCTTCATAGGTGATAATTTCATATCACAATGCAAATCTTTTGAGAAAATCACAGGCCATGATATGCTTAAGACATGACAGTAGTCTCATTGTTGAAGTGTCAATGGGTTTTACTGGTTATGAGGAGTTTTTCTGGTTA
Source organism: Sequoia sempervirens (assembly GCA_007258455.2). Lineage (NCBI taxonomy): Eukaryota > Viridiplantae > Streptophyta > Pinopsida > Cupressales > Cupressaceae > Sequoia > Sequoia sempervirens. The sequence continues at coordinate 31,803 of VDFB02002908.1, read as the reverse complement.
TGAATGGAAATATGTATGTCTTTGTAATGAAAATAATGACGAATAAATGGAAATATGTATGTTTTACTATCTTGATATCACCAATGTCAACCACCATTAAAATTCAGCCACGACCTATGGGTGAGAACTGCTTCTTTGGCCAATAGGTTTTCGTCCTTGTCCATTTACAAAATAGTAGGGTTTTTTTTGTCTAGTTACTAACAATTTGTGAGGTTTTGTCATCAAATCTATTCATTTGAAAACAAATTTTTAGGACAAATATCATTAGGGTTTGATGTGGGTGTTCAAAAGTAACTTACCATTGCATGCTTTCTTTATCTAAATTATCATGACTATAGCTTCTCTTTCTTTTTATCCATCCTTTTCTACCTAAATAAACAAGTGTTTAGATCTCCCTTATCACCTATTGTCATGTGGCTATAACTATCCCATGAATCCTTCATGATTGATCCTTCATGACTATCATTCATACCTGAAGATGGCAGTTTAAAAGTCTTCAAGATAATTGTGCTTTGTCCTTTCATGTCTTATAAATATTGATAACCATGACTATCATATTTCAATGAGTTCAATCTCAATGCAATTACTTGATATCCACTTATGCTAGCTTCAACTATGACTAAGGTCATATTTACTATCATGTATGAGCTAACTATCCTCATAAAATTTTGTCACTATCCATTGGTTATAGTAACTGTCCCTACTTCTTGATTTTCCCTTAACTTCATGGTACTTGTCCTATTTATTACAGTCATAGAGAGTATCTTTTGCATATGGATTGCCCTTATATCCATTGACAATGACTATCATCTTTTATGTCTTATAACCATATTTTATTGTCTGCAATCTTCCTTTTTATGAATGTTTATACACAAATCATTTCCCTTTGTTAATAGGTCTACCACTATTGAATGCTCAAGGAGACCTTCATGGTGAAAGCCTTTTTCCATTAGTAACATGATTTTATTTAATAGAGCACTATCCTCTTCAAAACTCTGCTTTCATGTCTTCATGAACCTCTCATAATCCAAGGTATAGCTAAAAGTTGTCCATGTAGCTTGCACTTGACACTGCCATGGTGATGAATCACATGCAAACTTCTTGTCCTCATTCATCATTGGGCGTCTCATTGTAAGTATTCATTGTCTTTTGGCATAAAAAAAACCTTATCATTTCTATATGATCATTGCCCTTGCACAATCCTTTTAAGTAACATTCATAACGTTTAGAAAGTCTTGATCACTCTCTAGAATAGCCTATTAAACATTGGTTGTGCTTCAATGCACTACATAATTGATATAAAACAACCACTCTGCATATCAACCAAAGTTATAGGCTCTTTATTGCAGCAAGAGGTAATCGCTCTTGGATCAAGCTATCATTACATTGTAACCTATTAAACTTGAGTCAACCTGAATGCACCCAATGATGATTGACACCTAATTGTGATGACACTGATTAATTTATACATGAATTGTGCTCATATGAGTGCCTCCATTTCTATCACAACATAGCCACATTGAACTTGGGTTACACATGAATGCATCATGTATTTGTTATAGCACAACTGCGCCACATGACCAATAGAGTTATGGATCACATAATTACAATCACAAGAATTTGTTCCTTGGTTGTGCTCTTATGGTGATTCCAATACCGTTACAGTATAACCCTTTGGACTTATATTCCTCAAATCCTTACATTGCTTATTTTCTCTTTGGATGGATGACAATTCAATGGCAAGGACTTGTATGCAGGTCATGCTCATATAAGTGCCTTCGTCACCATTACACAATAGTACATTGGAATTTCCTTTCTTGAACCTTTACTTCATTTTTTATTGTTAGGGTTTCTTAGTGATTATTCCATTTCCATGTGGCATATTGTTAAAAGAAACCAAGCAACAAATCATTCTATTTTTAGTTAACTCCTAGTAACATACTTTTGGAATAAATGTTTGACTACATTACTTCGAGTGTGAAGAATTTTGTTTTTTGCTTATAATACATTCATTGAGAGTTGTAGTAGAAAGCTTCTTATGCTAAAACCCATCCTGTAAACTTGCTTTGAGCTACATTTAGGAGGCTTCATGGATTTTTTGTGATTTATACAACTTTTTTTTTATATTAAATGACATCGGATTCTTTCTGAAACTAAAATGATTTATTAATTGTGATTTTATGATGATTAAATGTTTTATTTAGAAGGGGTTAATATGTGGCATTTTTATGTGTAGGAAGAATAGATTGTGATGTAGCATTAAGGTATGGACAGTTTAGGAAAACTTGGATTGCTATCAGTGACATAACCAGGTTGGAGAGTACCTTTAGCCAGTCGAAAACACTTTTGAGTGTTTTCTCTTGGAAGTAGAACCTGAGTGTAGGAATACAAACGCCGATGGGCAAAGAAAATCATAAATCTTCTGGTCCAATTTCAGATCCAATTTGAGGTCGTGAAGCTCTGATAGAGGAAGTTCCTACATTCTAAAGATAAAATCATAAATCCGGTGGTCCAATTGGAGATCCAATTTGAGGTCCTGAATCGCCGACAGAGAAAGTTCCTACATTCTAAAGATAAAATCATAAATTTGCATGGTCCAATTTGAGGTCCAATTGTAAGGATTTGTCTTTTTAATGATACTTTTTGACATTTGGCTTGATACAAATTGTTACTTTAGAATTAGGGTATTGCTTTTCTTCTAATGTTTTCAAGGGAAGAGCTCTAAAGATGGTTCCCTTAGATGAAGACTACACTTTTCCGCTATAGGTTCCATCTAGAAACACTAGACGCTCAGGTACTATCATACTCAAAGAATATTTTATGCTGATATGGATATGTTCTGACCTGTAGTTAATTGTTGTAGCATAATAGATAGGCTAAATAGTTGTTCATATACCATTGTTTCTAATTCAAAATTGCTATACCTTATTTTAGGAGCAAATCATAGGGGGATTCTATACATAAGACACCATTGTTTCAAATTCAAAATTGTTGGCTCTTTCACAATTGTCTGCTTCATTTATTTGATCTAAGATAGCCTGTTGTATAGAAGATGCTCTCAAAATCACAATAAAATCCTTTATTCTGGGAAGACTGTTTAGAATCTTCCCATCATAACAATGAACAAAAGCATCAATCATTAACCTGAACTTTGCAAGAGTTTCATCAAATTCTACTTTTCCACTCTCTTTTCCATTTTGGATTTTATTCCCAATTTCATCCATGTAGAACTTCCTTAGCTTGTAGATCCTACTATTAGCCATAACTTTACCAGGTGTCGAGGATAGCTTCGAGTTTTTACCCAAGCAACAATTAACAAAATTCGACCTTACTAGATACAATGTGTTGAAAAACTCTTTGAAGTTGTTCTAGAAAAGAGTTCTTGAGAGTATAATGTGTAGTTTTGAATTAACCTTTTTGCATGAATTCCATATCTTTGATCGGCTATTTCAAGCTTGATGACCTTCATCAAGAACGAGCAGACTTGGGCTCTCTAAAAGCAGTTTTCCAATATGCTTAGCCTCTTCAGGAAGGCTCACATTTGTCTCACAAGTTAGGTATACAAAAAGATTGTAGCCAATAACAAGCACACTTTTTCTTCTATGCCACCCACAAGTTAATAGATTTAGAAAAATACATGTTTTAATTCCATATAGAAAGGATGGATTAAAAAATACATGTTTTAATTCCATGTAGAAAGGATGGATTAATCTATAAAGGTAATTTTTTTGCATTCCCAAATGAAGGAGATTGTTTTCTTTGATAGAAGCACATACTTCTAGAATGGATAGTCACTTTGGGGTTATGTAAGAGAGTGTTAAAAGATTTTGTTGGAGAGCTACTCATTACATGAACATGGTATGATTATATATTCATGTTGGTCAATAGATTTAGAAAAATACATGTTTTAATTCCATGTAGAAAAACATTGACAGGAAAGGATGCAATTGGATGATTTATTACAAATGTATGGATTGAATTTGACTTACCTAAAAACATCATTTTAGTTTTATATTCTAGATTTCTTGAGAATTTTTAGTGCACACGTTGGGATAAAATGGATACTAAGTTGAAGAAGATCATGACTTTTCATTCACAAATAGATGGACAAATTGAAGTGGTAAACAAGGCTTTTATTCAATTACTTTGTGGTTATAATTTGAAGCATCTAAATACATGGGATGAGAGCACCACATATACTCAACATTCATACAATAGGATAGTGTATTCATCTACAAATATTTTACAATTTGAAACAAGTTATAGAATTTTATCTTCTAGTGTATTGGATGTGCTTATGTGATAGCCATATGAGAAAGGTAAGGAGGTTCACTCAAACATGGACAGAGATAGAAAATTCATTGAACATATTAGGAAATTGTAGCTCTAGGTACAAAAGAAGCTTAAGGATAACCAAGAGAAGTATAAGAGGTGAGATGGCCATCATTGCATTGAATAAAAATTCAAGGTGAGTGATCAAATTTGGTTATATTTGAATAAATAATTTTTTTAAGGAGTATCAAGAAAGATGAAGCCTTTAAGGTTTGCAATTTTTTAATTCTATAATAAGTCAATAAAAATATAAGACACTGGAAATACAATTGCTTCCACAAATCCTAAGTTTTCCAAGGATGTTTCCATGGTTTCCATGTCTTCTACTCAATGAATCCCTTACATAAATTCATCCATGTTCATATGTCCCAAGTTATTATCCCCAATATCAATGTATGGAGAGACAATCTTATTGGTACTAGTAGGGGAGAGGGCCCAATAGTGGTGCACCCTAACTTTATGGGTCCACATAGCAATGAACATGCAACATTGACATTAAAAAATTATATCTCCGAGTGGCCAGGGACTTGGACAATTCAAATATTTCGTTTCACCCGCATAGACCGAGAAAAAAGGTGTTATCAACATGCTTTTTGTTGAGGGGTCATAATAAACCCCCAAAAAAGTTAGACCAATAGTGGTGCATTAAGTCATGTTTTTTAGTGTGTCAATGTGGCATCATATGATTTGTTGCTTTTTGAATGTAACGGGCATATTTTGTTCAACTATTGGGTCCTCTCTTACAATTACTAGTTCCATACTTCTAAAATATTGGGCTTTGAATGTACATGTACTATGACAACTATTGGTACCCACACCACTATTGGGCCCTCTCCCCTATGTCATCCTTAATCCTTGCATACTTCCTGCATATCCAATGCATATCCAACAAACATCCATTAGGGGGAATAAAAATTTATATGGGGAAGTTATACATCTTTTTAAAGCCAAATTTTAAGAATATTTATTATCAGCCCTCAAGTTTTACATCAATTCATGTTCCTTAGAGTGACAGGCTTTAAGTTGTACACAGTAAAAATTTGTGTCTTGTTAGGAGAGTTTCGAGAATACCTCTAATTGTCTTAAAATAGGTTGCATTGCTTTAGCTCGAAATTCCTTGATTGACTTTATAACTTATATCAGGTTTTGAGAATCGGGGATAGCCTCTGCCATTTGCTTCAAAATATTGGTGAGAAATAAGGAAATAATCTTGTCCCCGATGGTCGAAAGTCTTTGTTATAATCTAAATATTTGGAGGATTAGGCTTCAGAATCATGTTTTATCTCGTCTTAGTAGACGCATGAACATTAACAAGTAGGCACGATTTATTCAATAATTCACTGAGACTAGAGTTGCTAAGGCAAGGGATAGAGAATTGGGAACAACCTTTACTATTTGTCATTAGAGCAAATACCAGATAACTAAAGGCCAAAACTTTTAAAATGAATTCATAAGATAAAATCGTCGGAGGTCGAGGTTCGCAGATATCCCTTACCTTATGGTATCCAAGATCATTGGATCTTAAGGAGAACCCTTGATCATCAATGGCCAAAAAAAAAGTTTATCAAAAAATGCTAATTCAAGGTCCATCGAGGTTCAAGGTAATGACCAAATTCTAATTCTTAAGAAAGGTATTAAATTTTTTGGAGACCCAAAACTTGTCGAGGTGTAATGACATAATCAAAACAACATTGATCAGCATGCCAAGGTTTAAGAGGGTTTCAAACAAAAAAATTGAGAATAAAGATGATGAACAAAAGGGAACACATAAATGAAATAATCAAATGAAAAGAACCCAAAATAGAATCCCATAGACGAAAATAGGAAACAAAAACACAAATGCACACAAACCCAAAAAAAGAAAGGAAGAATAAACAAAACAACATGAAGAAAACCATCACTAAAAACAGATGAAAAAATGAGAGCCCTACTTGGTTCAATGGTGAATTTTGAGGAGGAGCCGAATCAAACAAGGCAGAAAAAACACACCAAGCATGAGAAACACACAACTACAATAGATACCTCACACACACGATCACACCATAACTACACAATTCCTAGATCAAACATTGACACCAACAAGAGCTTGATATCTCAAAGGAAAAGTGACCTAAAATGAGCTCAAATGAGAATAAAAACCATCAAGAGGTAGCACACCCAAATGACCATTAATGCGTGTAAGTGAAGTTAATGACAAGACAAACGCCTTATTGTGGGTCGAAGATTAGGGTGGCAATGAGAGTCATGAAAAATGATAGAATGTAAATACCTAAAAGTTTGATAAGTGGGGAAGACAACAAACAGTGGTTAGGGATTGGGCCCAACAAAGAAGGCATGCCTAAAGGAAAAACCATGAAACCCCAAAAAGGGAGGAAAAGAAAAGGAACGAGGGAAGAGAACCCAAGGGAAACAAAGAGAAGGAAAAAGGCGGGGGGGGGGAATTTTTGGCATACCAAAAATGGGGCATGGGTGCAAGGTACAAAAATAATCATCTTACTCTTGTCCATATCTTTGTTGTCTAGTTGATTGTTTCTCTTATTTTGCTCCATTATTATCTTAGGGAGGAATCTTTAGCATCAATGGGGAAGAACACAAATTGGAGGAGGTGGCCTTTATAGGAGAGTGAAGGCTTTTTCCATGACTATACAAGGTTTCAAGTGTGGGTAAGTTGAATCCAATTAAGAAGAACAAAATTATAAATAGGTATTTGTGTTAAAACAATCACCTAAAGCCTTCAAGTTTGCATCACCATTACGAGTAAGGTCAATAATTTGATGATATATTTTTACCCCAATCCACTAGGTGCCCAACCTATGTGAAGTAGTCAAAGAGGGCTATCACATAGAACCCAAAAGGGACAAAATTTTATCACCAACATAGGCGAAGAATTAAGGGAGTATCTTCTCAGGGAAATCACATTTATTTTGGTAAATTTTCTCTTCAAGCATTGGAACTTTTTTGGATCACATCAGGGAAAATAGAAGCAAGATGATGAGCAATTACTCATTATGCTCATTGCTCGGTATAAAAATATGGATATGTATATTTTCCAACAAAACTATTAGAATGAGACCTACAAAAATATGTATGGGTTCGAGGAAAGCCAAGGGGCCCTTTAGGAACTTAGTATCCATGTGACCTATTGAAAAATAAGATCTACATCTAAAGGCTATGTCTTCATAGTCCAATTGTTACTTCCAAACCATATTTTCAAATTTAACCAAATTTCTCCATGTAGTTGTTTTGACAAATCAAAACCCACAAGAATTATCATTAAAATAGAGTAATTGAACATTTGTTCTAAATATGCTACAAAAATTATCAATCCCAAGGATTTCCTAATTGTGGAGAGGATATCCCCTAAATAAAAATGTAGAGGAAATTTTGGTATTATAACCTATTCCAAAGAGAAAGGGAAAGAATCTAAGTTCATAAATTGAACTTTGGAAGCCAAGGTTTCAATCCCAAAAATGACTTGTCTTAGAATCATGGTCCCCCATTTAGCAAAACCTCTATGTTCAAACAAAGGTTGCAAACAAAAACGAACCAATGTTTTACACATGGGTAAATATTGAAGCCTCCTTTTCCCAAAGGTTTCAAATTCTAAGAGAAATAGTCATGAAATTAAAAAGGTTTGGCTAAAAATTATAAATTAACGTAATATTTTTCCATCTCAATCACCTCATGCCCAAAAGTCACTATTTGAACACCCTTTCTAAGATTAGTAGAAATTGAGGCCGAAATTCCCCCAAGAAAAATAGTATCAAAGGAGGGATGGTGTTGGGCCCTAGAAAATTGCCTCATTTTCCCTAAAATTATTATGAATGGGTCTTTGAATTGCTTACCAATGGATCTATAGAAAACCTAGTTGACTAGGAGAGACAATTGATAATTACATGTTGCTCACTAGCTACTTGGCCTAGTGACAAACCCGATCTTGTAAAATCTTGCAAGAGTACAACAAGGCTAGCTAATTTAGGAGATAAGATGTAGGAGTGTGTGCAAGATTTTTTGGCACAATTCACATTTGCCCTAGGTCTCAATTGGGAGTCTTGACTCAATGCCCATGTGTCATCCTTATCATTATGCATATACAAAGGAAAACTACAATGTTGAATATACATTTATTTGAGAGATTTGTGGAGAGAGTCGCAAGAGATGGAGGCGATAGGTGAGTTCTTGGGAGCAATATCAAAAGTATTATTGTGCCCAAGGACAAGTTCAAATATATTAAACAAAATAATAGGTCTAGTGGAATTATTAAATATTTGTAATATTGTAAAATAATGTGTCCATGTGTGAAAGGTTACACCACTTGAATGGAGTATTTAGATCACATTCTTAGCACTCTACCATGTGACATCTATCTTATGATGATTGCAAGAAGTCATTAAATAGGGGATTTTGGGTGGACTACAACTAGCATATTTGATTGGTTGTTTATAGCCATCTATAAGAGGTGTGTAAGAGATATTATTGGAGTCGCATGGAACACTTGGGAGTTACATTGGACCCCCTTGCTCATAGGGGTCAACTAGTCAACTAGAAGTTGCTTTCTAAGTTGAGAGGAGATATTCTTGGAGGAGGGTGCATGGATTTTACTTAAACCATTTTGTCTAAGTATTAACTGGTACTTTTGAGCCCATGGTTTCTTGGGTCTATTTAGCCAATATATTCAATGATTGGAATGGAGATTAGATGTCTAGTTGTATGTAGGGTTGCATTTCTAGTACTCCTCTAGATTTAAAGTGTAGCTCTTTTGTGAAACACAAAGACTTTATTATTGTATTATAAAACTTATTATTAGTTCCTACCTCAAGAAGGAATACTAATGGATCGGTTAGGTTTTTATTAGTTGGTACTAAAAGAACCAATGGGATGCTAGAATTAACAAGTTTGACCAAATTTCCCAATGTATATTTTTTCTCAAATTTGTTTTAAAATATCAAAATAAATTTATCTATCATTCTATTGGATGATAGTTGTGAATATTATTATTAGTATGACCTAAGCTATGGAATCTTTTAACTTTTTTCATTTTGACTATAAAAAAGTTAATAGTGCAAACTTATTCTCATGTCACTTTTTTTATTTTATTTATTGTCCTATTAGATAATGACATTATTTTATTCAAGGGGTTGTGGGCCAATGAATACAAATTTTCTTTTTTATCAAATTTAGTCAATTTTAATTTATTAAAAAGATAAAATGGACAAAATAGGAGATTGTGATTAATATAATTAACAAATAAATAAATAAAATTTACATCTATTATTTTAAAATATTTTAAAATCAACAATAAGAAAAGTAATATTTAATAGAGGATAATGAATAATTATATATTTTTAATCACTAGAAGGATACTAATGTAGGGGAGAGGGGCCTATAGTGGAGCACCCTAACTTCGCGTTTCTCAAAATCCTACGTGAAAATTTCAAATCACTCCCAATTCTGTACAACAATTTATTTGGCAACTCGTGCTTCTAGATTTCGTTTTAGGGCCACATTATCAAATATGATGCCACATCAGCATGCTTTTTGTTGAGGTATCCAAAAAGGCCCAAAAAAAAAAAGTGAAATCGATAGTGGTGCACTAAGTCATGTTTTATTGGTGCGTTGATGTGGCATCACATGATTTGTCACTTTGCATACTTTATGGATAAAAAGTGTTTTGCAATTGGATATTAAAGTGCTCCACTATGGGGCCCACTGAGGACTACTTCTATCCCCACTATTGGACCCTGCTCCATTATAGGCCCCTCTCCCCTATATGCATTCAATTTCTTTTATTAGTTTAGCCTATTTCACAGTATCAAGTGAATGCATAATGATAATCTTATTTCCACAATATAAATAATATTTGCCACCTTCCCAATAAAAGGTTGTTGTGAAGGGATATTTTATTAACCAAAATAGAAGTCTTCTTGCATTAAAAGTGAGTTGACATGTACATAAGACATTGCCAAGTGATTTAATTCCAAATATATTTGAACAAAATACATTTCAACATGTCCCATTTCTCATATTCTTTTTACTATCAACTGGTTCCCGGATGTCCATAATAACCAATCTTTTTTTGAATTTGCCTGCAAAATTGAAAAACACGAACTCTCAGGCTCACTATGCATTGCAAAATTTCAATATAACACTTAATTATCACTCTATTATTTACAAATCCACTAAAAAACAATAATCATAAAAAAAATTAAAACTGGTTACAATTCAAAAACAAACTTAATATCACTTCAAATCACCAACCACAAATCCTACGTACCCATTAAGCTATCCCTTCTACCATTAATCCATTGAATGCAGATCAAATTCCCTCCCATAATTCAAATTAATCCACTTGCTACCAATTCAAATTCAACAAACCTATTTATGCAAGCAATCCTCATTTGTGCGATGCAAGTTACACATTACAGTTTATTCAAAATTTTCAAATTTCTCACTTTCTGCTGCATGCTCCTGAGCGACGATGACCTCCTCTAGATCGATGCGCTCTCCTTCCTTCAGCTCTTTCGGTAAGTCATTTCCATAACCATCCTTTATGCTGTCATCGCCAGTCTCCCTTTAAGCTCTGTTATGGTAGAAATATATGTGCTGCACAAAATGATACATATCCACGTATGTTTCCCACAGCCCTATCCATTTTCATGAAACTTACACATTTATCTATATCTGCATATATATATATCCCTGTTCATTTTAATGAAACTTACGCATTTCTCTCCCCCTATATATATAAATATATTTGCAGAGATAGATAGATACCTAATTTGAATGTAAATGAACAAGGTATAAATTGAATGTACATACCTATATTTGTTGATGAACTGTTCAGTAATATATTAATTTCAAATTAGCTATCTATCTATCTCTGCAAATATATATATATATATATAGGGAGAGAGATATGCGTAAGTCTCATTAAAATGAACAGGGCCATATATATTGCAGATATAGATAAATGTGTAAGTTTCATGAAAATGGATAGGGTTGTGGGAAACATATATATATATATATATATATATATATATATATATATATATATATATATATATATATATATTTGCAGAGAGATAGATAGATAACCTAATTTGAATGTAAATTAACAAGGTATGTATATTTCTATTTTGCAAATTGAAATTAATATATTACTAAACAGTTGATCAACAAATATAGGTATCTACATTCAATTTATACCTTGTTCATTTACATTCAAATTAGGTATCTATCTATCTTTGCATATATATATTGCATAGTCAAATTTATATATTACTGTACGGTTCATCACCAAATATAGGTATGTACATTCAATTCATACCTTGTTCATTCACATTCAAATTAAGTATCTATCTATCTCTGCAAAGTGACTGTATGTATGTCCTCATTTACATTGAACCCAATTAGATGTATGCTTTGTTTGTTCAATTAAAGTGACTGTAAATATTGGCCCCTATCCCTTACAGTCAACTGTCATAATGGCTAAATCCTACTTATGTTACCATCTTGTTTGAGAAATGGTACTAACATAAGTAGGACTCAACCATCATCAAAGTTAGCTGTAAGGGAGAGGGGTCGATATTTACGCCACATCAAAACACTCTTGCCCTGTAGTGCATGCAGTTAGAACTTAGATATATACATACATAAATAAAAGTTGCATAATTCCAGCTCCACTGTCAAGGGACGTGGCATAAAAAAATTACCCGACTGGGACGCTGATGACGTGGACCCCTTGCTCAAAGTTACCCTACCCACCATCGGTTACATTCAACTTAATTAGATGTATGCTTTGTCTGTTCTTCAATTGTATTGACAGTATGCGAAGAATATCTCAAACAGCATTATGAAACATTAACACAACTTGAAACAACAGTATGATAGAAATATTTGAAACCCTTTATTGTCTTGCAAAGCTATTAGAAGATATAAATTTTTGTATCATGCTGTTGTTGCAAGTTCATATATATGTGTATCATAATGATGTGTCAATTATATGCATGGTTAGCTTGTTCTTCAATTACAGTCAATAGTAAATGTATGGATTCGTTGTTTCAGTCGGTATCATTATTTTCAATATTAAGTGTATGCTATTTACTAATCACTGTGTTGGTTCAATACATAGGAAGATAAATGCGCAAACAAATATCAGGCGATCTTCAAGGAGGAAGCCTCCACAAAAGTGGAGCCGAACAACTATGCCCGCACACAAGAGAGGTGTGCATCTGCCACATAGCGATGAGGAGAATGTTGTCATTCCTGTTCACCAGCGAACTGAAGAACCAAGTAGTGAGGAGGTAGAAATTGTTTTGGAACAGCCAACCAAATCTGTAGTGCAAGCTAACCCAGCTGTATCAACCAAAAAGGTTGCACCGAGGCGTGAATGGACCCAGGATGACATGGACCATTCCCTTGAAGATGTCGAAGACTATGGCTGGTCAACTAGAGGTGCAGCAAAAAAGTGGGGTATTCCTACCTTAACATTGTCCAATTGGCTAGGTGGTATGACCACTACAAAAAGGAAAGGGCCCCTAACAATCCTAACTGAGGACGAAGAGTCATTGATCGTCGAATGGTGCAAGGAGATGGCTATTGTTGGCCAAGGTTTGGAGATCGTCAATCTGGAAACAGAAGTGGCCCAAATATGCGAAACAAGGAATAATCCCTTCAAGAATGGGCTTCCTGGCAAGTCATGGTGGAGATGATTCAAAAGAAGGCATCCTGATCTCTGCTTAAGAACAGCCCAAGGTCAAGATAGAGACCGTGCTATAAATATGAGGCAACCAGTTGTAAGTGCTTTCTATGACACTTTGGAGAAGGCATATGCAGGAGGGAACTATGGATCGCAGAGGATTTGGAACTGTGATGAGACAGGGTTGCAAGCTGGCCGGAACGGTAACATGAAGGTGCTTGCCATGAAAGGCGTGAGAAGTGTTGCTTACATTATCCCAAAGAGCCGGGAGTGGATCACTATTCTAGCATGTGTAAACGCTACAGGTCAAAAAATTCCAGGTTTTTATTTGTTCAAGAGTAAAAAAAATGTGCAAAACTACATAGCCAACTGTGAGCCAGGAGCATTGATGGTTGTTCAACCTCACACATGGATGACGAAAGTGCTATTTATCAAATGGCTCAAGTTCTTTGCTATGCAAGTACCTGGGGGTTGCTCACCCACCCATAGACACCTCTTGATATTTGATGGGCATGGCAGCCATGTAGCCTTCTCTACCATTACCAAAGCAAGGGAGCTTGGTATTGACTTGCTCACCCTACCCGCCCACACATCACACAAGTTGCAGCCTCTTGATGTGAGTGTTTTCTTGTCTTTCAAGTGTAACTTCAAAAAGGAAAAAACAAATTGGACCATTAGACATCCAAATCTGGAGATAAGAAGGGCAAAATTGGCTACACTTGGCAGCCTAGCTTTTCAAAAGTCATTGAATTTTTCAAACATTACAACTGGCTTCAAGAGGATAGGTATTTGGCCATTTGATCGAAATGCTTTGGATAATGACATGAGGGTTAGCGAGACATTCCACTTTGCTGCCCCCGAGGAAGCATCAGTTGCTGCAAACATTCTAAGCCTTTCCAACAATGGTTTGGTAGTCACTGAGGGTGAGTCTAATGTTGAAACTGTAGAAGTTGGAGATCAGCAAAATGGGATGAATGGTTAGTATGTTCTACATTTGTTGTATGAAGTTATATTTTAGTATGCTGATACACTATGTACCATTGTTTGATATGTTGCTTATTTCAAATCAGCTCAATTAGATGTATGGTTAGTTTGTTCTTCAATTACAATCGATCTTACATGTATGCATTTGTTGTTACACTATGCACCATTTTTAGATATGCATATATATGCAAATCTGCATATGCATATTTGCAATATGCATATTTTATATGCAATTGTTGTATGAAGTTAAATTTCAGTATGCTGTTTGAGAAATGGTATTAACATAACTAGGAGTCAGCATATGGTTAGTATGTTCTGCATTTGTTGTATGATGTCATATTTCAGTATGTTGTTACACTATGTACCATTGTTTGATATGTTGCTCATTTCCAATCACCTCAATTAGATGTATGGTTAGTTTGTTCTTCAATTACTATTGATCTTACATGTATGCATTTGTTGTTACACTATGTTCTGCATTTGTTGTATGAAGTTATATACGCATATATGCAATATGCATATGCATTGCATATATGCATATGTTGTATGAAGTTAAATTTCAGTATATTGTTTTGAGAAATGGTATTAACATAAGTAGGAGTCGGCATATGCAATATGCAATATGCATATGCATATATGCATATGTTGTATGAAGATAAATTTCAGTATGTTGTTTGAGAAATGGTATTATCATAAGTAGGAGTCGGCATATGCATATATGCATATGTTGTATGAAGATAAATTTTAGTATGCTGTTTGAGAAATGGTATTATCATAAGTAAGATTCAACATATGCATATGTTGTATGAAGATAAAATTCAGTATGCTATTTGAGAAATGGGATTATCATAAGAGTCAGCATATGCATATGGTTGTGGATTGGATTGGATTGGATTATGATACTGTCAGCAATTTCCTTCTCTATTTGCATTTAAATTACATGGATTGGATTCCTTTGTTCTTCAAATACTCTCAAACTTACATGTATGAATTTGTTGTTTCAGATTCTAATGAATGACTTGAACCAGCAGTATTGGGAGACCAGAGTACTATTGGAGACATATCTCTTTCCCTGCCAACTCCACCTGAGCAACCCTCCTGGCTCTTTGATGGTGCTGCCAATCTTGCTATGGATATGCATGTGGACGAAGAACAGAGTCTTTCAATGCCATCCCCACCGTACTGCATGGGTCCCACTACGCTAGTACATTTCTATGTTGATTGTGGAGACAATGACAGTGAGCAGTTAGGAGATAGAACAGATGGTACAGATAGTGAGATGCCAGAAATAAATAATGTCGATTTCATTGAGCCTTTGGGAGGCCAACAAACTTCACACATCTCACAATTCTTGAAGCTACCGGTTCATGTGGTGAAAGAAAAGTCTAATAAGGTACCTGACCGTGGGATCAAGTTGCAAAGAGGATCCCAACTCCTAACTGCTGATGACTTCATGGCAATGCTAAGTGAACAAGAGGAAAAGAAGAAGGAACTAGAAGAACTGAAATTGAGGAAGAAGCAACAGCTTGCAGAGCGCAAGATAGAAAGGATTGCAGAATTGGAGGCGAAAAGTCTTTTGAGAATTGAAAAGGAAAAGCAACGAGTAGCAGCAGAGGCTGAAAAGGAGCTGCAACAGAAGGAGAAGGACAAAAAAAGGGAGGACCAACAGAGAGAAAAGGAAGCCGCAAAAAGGGAAAAAGAGTTGGAGAAGGCACAAGCAAATGGTGCAAAGGAGAGGCGACTCAACAGCCCTCTAAATCCCTTGCCTAACCGCCATAGGATCTTCACAAATTTCGTTTCTATTCAATGCCCCCAATATTGTCCATCACCTACCCAAGCTACCAGCCAAACATTTCAAAGTTGGAGTCCTTCTTAGTCGCTCTCCTATACACAGTCACCTAGCCCCACAAGAAGCCAACCATATGAGAGTTGGAGTCCTCGATTACAGGCCTATCATACGTCACCCACCCCAAGCATAATCCAACCAACTCAATCATGGAGTCCTTCTCTGTCACAGGCCACATCCAACTCACAAGACAACTTGCCATCAAATTTTAGTTTTCCTACATTTTTCAATTGATTTGAATGTTTGGTTGCTAGTTTTTTGTTGTGAACTTCTTGATGGATTCGAAACGATGTTTGAACTTTTTTTGTGATGAACGTTTCTAACTTGAAACATTAGTATGGATACCATAGAGACAACATATTCCATCATGTTACTGTCTATCTCTACAATATGAAACATATGTATATATTTATCTCTGTGAGAGGAAACTTATGTATCTATCTATAGTAATCTATACATATATGTATCATAACGGTGTATCAATCTGATGTTTTAAGTTAATTTGAAAATCCAGTATGTTGTATCATTCTGAGCAGCATACATATGTATGGTAATGTTGTATTCGAATGGGTTGGAAATATTTCGACCATAACAGAGCTTAAAGGGAGAGTGGTCGATGGCAACATAAAGGATGGTTATGGAAATTAACAAGGTGTCCACTCATTTAAATGTAAATGGACAAGGCAATTGCTGACAATATGCACATACATATGCATATGCAGACTCCTACTTATGTTAATACCATTTCTCAAACAGCATACTGAAATTCATAGTGTAACAAAAAATTCATACATGTAAGATTGAGTGTAATTGATGAACAAACTAACCATTCATCTAATTTAAATGTAAATGGAGAAGGCAATTGCTGACAGTATGCACATGCACATGCACATGCACATGCACATGCTAACTCCTGCTTATGTTAATACCATTTCTCAAACAACATACTAAAATTTAACTTCATACAACAATTGCATATATGCATATGCATATTGCAAATATTCATATGCATATTTGCATAGATGCAATATGCATATGCATAGGTGCAATATGCATATGCATATCTAACTTTGGTACATAGTGTAACAACAAATGCATACATGTAAGATCGATTGTAATTGAAGAACAAACTAACCATGCATCTAATTGAGCTGATTCGAAATGAACAACATATCAAACATGTTACATAGTGTAACAACAAATTCATACATGTAAGATTGAGTGTAATTGAAGAACAAACTAACCATGCATCTAATTGAGGTGATTGGAAATGAGCAACATATATAACAATGGTGCATAGTGTAACAACATACTGAAATATAACATCATACAACAAATGCAGAACATACTAACCATATGTTGACTCCTACTTATGTTAATACCATTTCTCAAACAACATATTGAAATTTAACTTCATACAACAATTGCATATAAAATATGCATATGTATATGCAAAATATATAACAATGGTACGTAGTGTAACAACATACTGAAATATAACATCATACAACAAATGCAGAACATAATAACCATATGCCGACTCCTACTTATGTTAATACCATTTCTCAAACAACATACTGAAATTTAACTTCATACAACAATTGCATATATGCATATGCATATTGCAAATATTCGTATGCATATTGCAAATATGCATATTTGCATAGGTGCAATATGCATATGCATATCTAACATTGGTACATAGTGTAACAACAAATGCATACATGTAAGATCGATTGTAATTGAAGAACAAACTAACCATGCATCTAATTGAGCTGATTCGAAATGAACATATCAAACAATTGTACATAGTGTAACAACAAATTCATACATGTAAGATTGAGTGTAATTGATGAACAAACTAACCATGCATCTAATTGACTTGATATTAACATAAGTAGGAGTCAACCATCACCACACATAACTGTAAGGGAGAGGGGCCGATATTTAGTCACTTTAATTGAAGAACAAACAAAGCATACATATGATCACTTCAATAGACATGTAATTGTAGACCTGCAACTTGCATATATATAATGGCAGTATTACAACAATATCATACACTCCATAGTTTTGGGTGGCATGCACCTATGTTTTGGCCAAAGTATGTGTGTATGTGTGTACAGTATACACACATACATGTATGTATGTTTGTATAGTATCCTATACACACATACATGTATGCATGTGTGTATATACTTATACACACATACATGTATACATGTGTGTGTGTATAGCATGTATACACACATGCATACATGTATGTGTGTATAGTATGTCTACACACATCCACACATGTATGTGTGTATACATACTATACACACATACATCTAGGTATGTGTGTATAAGTATGTATGTCTATGTCTCAAATAGAAACATACATACATACATAAATAATTATGTAGTATATTTTATTGTTTAGTCTAATATAAAGATGTTGAATATTATATCAATTTAAAAAGAAATGTTTAGTCAATTAAAAATTAAAATGATTACTAAATTGACTAGGAAAATCGTATAAATGATTAGTCAATTAAAAAAATAAAATGATTACGAAATTGACTACGAGAATTCTATAAATGGATATGACTGTATTCCCTAAATCAGTCATATTTGAAGCAGAGATGACGGATAGGGAAGAGTGGATGATGGGGGTCTGGAATTTTTGAGTGAGGGGTTCACGGCAACGGTCGAAAGAGCCAGCTAAAACATAGGTGCCTAAAACCCTTCACAGTCGAGCTACACAAACACACATACTGCCACTATACATATGCAAATTACAGAGGTACAAAATGCAAACTAAGCTCTATTTGAATGGCAAACTGTGTGTATATGTGTGTATACACACATATATATGCATATATTCCAATTACAGAGGTATAAAATGAAAACGAACACATATATTATGGCGGTGTGTGTGTATATGTGTGTGTAGACATATATATATGGATATATACAGACATATACACACTGCTGCGTAGGAATTGCTCATACATGTAACTGTATACACGCATATACACACACTGGGCCATTTATATGCATATATATAACTGTGTTCTCACATATAGACACAGTCTGCCATTATATAGTTCTATTATTGCTGGAAATTACATTTACGAGCCGTTGTTGTGTGTATATGTGTGTATACACAGATATATATGCATATATATACATTTATATGCATATATATATGTGTATACACACATTTACAAACAGTCGGCCATATATATGCCTATATATATCTGTATAGTCACATATACACACAGTCGGCCATAAAATACACAGTAGCGGCCATGAATAAGGTGCAACAAAGCTTCATTACACGATGAAAGCATTACAATTTTTTCTTGCACATTTAACAAAAGAAAATCACAACAAAAACCTGAAAATATTGCAATGCATAGTTACTGCCTGAGTGAGGTTGGAAGACAACCTCACCTGCGTAGCAAGAAGATATATAGTTTCCTTTTACTGAATATGTTGTTGCTAAACACAGAAAACACGAAAAATGTATCACCACCACTCGGCCATGGCCTCACCACCGTCGGCATCCGTCCTAACTAGAGTTGGTTCTCAATGGAATCGTTGAAAATAAATGATGTCTCATTACTGGGTGTTTCGTGAACAGAATGCAAGACCAAGCGAATGGTTAGCATGCCGAGGTGGTGGGCGTTAAGGCCGACGGCAGGGAATGTGTAGCAGTTAATGCGCATTAACTAGGATATGCATATGTAAGTACTGGCGTGGCGCCAAACAACAATCGGTCATACAGATGTCCGCGATAGGTATACGCCTAATTTTTACTCTTTTTTGGCGGTTTTTGGAAATCGCCCCCAAAACATTGGAAGGCGTGCTCGAAATATTGCCAAATTTTTATTTCAAACTGCCAGCTCGACAGTGAAGGCATGTGGCAAAAAAAATTTAGTCAACTCGGACGCTGATGACGTGGACCCCTCGCTCAAGGTTACCCTACCCACCATTGGGCTCTCTCCCTTAATCCAATACATTTAATTTATTAAATCAAATTTCAAGTTTGCTAATGTCTTGAATGACACGAACACTATTATATACATCGTAATAGTCATTTTCTATATGACAAGGTAAATTAATATAAAAATAAATTTTGACTTAGTTAAATTAAATCAAATTTCAAATCTTTAATATCCTTAATGACATGGACACTTTTATATACATCATAATACTCATTTTCTATGTGACAAAATAAATTATTATAAAAATAAATATTGACCTTAATAAAATTAGCTTTAAAATTATTTTATCTTCTTCTATTTTTTTATTTTTTTTTAATTTCTACTTAAAATTATAATTAAATATATTTATTCGAACTAATTAAATTAGTTCGAAGTTAATCATAAACTCTTCACCGATTCATTTCAAGTCTCTCCGCAAAATCCTCGATTCAAGATTTCATTAATGATTTAGATTTGATTTTGTTATGAATGACTCCGATCTTAGCAACCCTCACTTTTCTTTTAAATTTGCAATGATTACGGATAAAATTTTGATAAGTACTAAATAACACCTGTACTTGAATTAGTGGAAAAAGAATAGTACTAGATTGCCTTAAAATTACCAAATTAGATATGCCCATCAATTATAGATTCATTTTGATGCGATGGGCCGCCATCCTCATTTTATTGAATTTCACAATACTTTTGAACTTCACCCATTTTCTTACTATGACTAGTTGATTGTGTGGGACCAAATCTAATCTGAGGGAGATCAACATGAAACAACTCAAAACATCCCATCTTTTATGTGACAAAAGGGTTTGGATGTGACCATTTTATAAATTCTGATTTATTCCCATGTAGCTAATGCTTTTTATCAAAAGCAAATGCAATTTTCACCATGGTTAATAAGGAAATTGGGGTATCACCAACAAATGGGCTAAAAATCATAAACCTTTTTATGCGTTACACCTTCTTCATAAATTTTGGGTTTTTTAAGTTAGTTCCATGTATATTCTTTAGGTTTATAAAGATAAATGAAAGATCAAGCAAGTTGGGTGATGATGTAGAGGAACTTAGTATGAGATGATTTTTTTTTAATTGAGAAATTTTTTAAAAAAATTGATAAGTTTTATAATAATTTTAGGTTGTTTTAATAATTTTTTGATATTAAAATGAGTATAAGTTATAGATCAATAGTCAATTTTTTAGTTTAGGGGTAAGTAGTGATGAATAGTTGTTTTCTTTTCAATTAGAAATAAGAACTAAGGGTATCTATTTTATCAAATTCATCCTGGGCACGATCCCAATCTCATCTCATTGCACCTATGTGGGAATTGAACCTTGGTGGATGACATAATGAAGGAACATATCATCACCATCACCAACTTTTCTCAACCAATTGAACTACAACCCTTTTGATAGTATCAAATAAAATTTGAAAACGCCAACCATTGATTGAAAGAAAATGATGTCTAAAATAGATCACTAGTACAAGTGTAGATGTGACTAATTTCACATTTTAACATAAAAGAAAATACACTTAAGAAGGAAAAGTAAAATTAGATAAAACTCTCATCTCGTCTAGATCATAAGTGTTATATGTTCATATTGAGTATATATTTATTTTGTTCTATTTAAAAATAAATAACTCTTCCTAATTGTTGCCGTAGACTTGGAGTTGTATTGCACATATAAGCAAACATTAAGGATATAGAGGTATGCTATCACGATAAACAAACATTCAAACACCACTTCCAATCAAGTATTTATAGCTTTAGTGGAGGTGCTATGACTTATTTGAGACATTTCTTTACTAGTATCCAAACATTCGTAGCTCTTGGATCGATTGATCCTTCCTTTATATTAAAGTATGAGATTTTCATTCTTTTATATTTCATGCTTGGATTTATAAAAGACTAACTCATTTGAGAACAAGTTTATGAGTCACCATATCTTTGTATAGGATTATAAGATATTATTATGACAATTAGATCTTGATGATTGTTTAAGATTGCTTTAATTAGAAAATATGTATAATACAAAAAATAGTTTTTTTTTTAGATTCCAAAATCAATTATATTTACTCAATTAAATTTAGAATTCTCTATAGTGTTTTGTATATATTTTAAAAAAAAGTCTTACTTCAAATTTGAATTATAACATGCAATTATATAATTTCAAATTAATTTTGTTTATTATATAGTCACTTTTGATTTGATTTTTCTTACCTATGAAAGTGGAAATGACAAAAATCTTTATTGGAGACAACTAGAAGCTAAACTAACACACCAAACAAGCAAACAAAAAACTAATTAATCCATAAAGTGAAACAAAAAGGAAAAATCATAAATTGTGGAAAGGAAACCAATACACCTAAAGGTTAAAGTAGTGTTAGATAAAGTGCCCATTAATAGGTAATGGAAGAGCTTCTTTAGACCCATCTTTCAATCTAAATGTGTTTTCACCAATAATTTTAATAATCTAGAAGGGACCTAATTGTAATGAGTCACATTATGACAAAATATTCTATCCTAAAGGGATTTACTCCTCTATTATAAAACCATATTTTTTACTATAGCTTAATGTTTTCTAAATTATTACGAAATAGCATTTCTTTTGTTCCAACAAAAGTAGGTTCATCAAGTGGGCTTCAAATTTTCATCTACACTTAGGTATTCTTGCATGAATTAGTACATGAGAATCCTACATGTAGTTGGAAAATAGGATCTTGGTCATACACCAAGTGATAAGGGGAGTTGTCTAAAACTGTGTTAAGCTTAATACTCTTAGCTCATAAAATATTTTTCAAAGAGATTTGTTAACTTCTGCAATTAGCATCAATGATTCTTTTAATTAGCTCAATTAAATTCTTGTTAATTGACACTATTGCTCAATTACCTTGAGGATAGTGAATGGAAGAATACCTTAGGATTATGTTACAATAATAAAACCATTCAATAAAATTACCATAACAAAATGTTAGATCATTATCACATACCAAAGTAAAAGGAGTGTAAAACTTGGTTATGATGTTCTCTTATAAAAAAATGATGACTATCTTTGTAGTTTTGTGGTTCAAACCTTGAGCCACAATCCAATTGATACAATAATTAGTTGTAGTTGATACAAAATTATGACCAGAAGAGGAATCTAGATTAATTTTCTCAATAAATTCCAATCTCCATTGAGCAAAGGGTTTCAATTTGATGATTGGTTGTAGGGGCATGGAAATATTCATCTTTGTTTGTGCACAAACCTAGCACATATGATAATGCTAGACATGACGATGTGCATCTTAAACACTAATGAAAAATAATAACCTATCCGTGAGATCTAATATTTTGTGGTATTCCTTGAGGAGTGGGCCATCCCAAAATTTTCATAATTTTTTTTTAAGAGCTTCAATGGCTTCTTCTTTATCTAGACATCTCAAGAATGTACCTTCATGATTATTTTTGTACGAGATATTTGACCATGTAATCAACACTTTTTAGTTTCAATATACATGCTTGAGTAGAATTTAGGGAATCCATATAGTCATTGGTCAATAGCTAATGCATGAATTCCTTATATCGGTCATCCTAGGAAATATTGTCAAATGAGTATTGGAAGCATAGAATATCAAGGTTGATACTCGAAATAATCCAACTTAAGACTTGTCCTCTCAATATATTCATGGGCTTAATATTTAGGATATACTCTTGTAAGATGAATATCAACTTGTCTCTTCTTTATCCCAATTTACTTTAAATAATCACAGGTTTCATAGCAAGACCATAAACTATGGTATATACCTTACTACAAAGTATATATTACTTGAATTTCTTCACAACCTTAACTTGGCATATGCTAGCTTGTTTAGTGTGGAATAATTTAGTTTGGTTTTTTTAGATGAATTTTCATGAATGTTATGATATTTACGTCAAATTCAGTAGACTTTTGAGTAACCACTTTGGTGATTAAATGATATAAAGCAAAGGAACAAATACAAATTAGTTTAGTGTAATCTAGACTTACCAACACCAATGCTTCAAAGACAACCTTCTTGATATTCCTTAAGGTATATTTTAACTTAGGAGTCCATTCCATGCATAAACATGTTCATGGGATTTATAATTTTTAAAAATATTAAAATATTTTTTTTAACAAAGTTAGTTTATTGAAGAATGACTTAAGTTCTGTGTTACAAGGCTATGGGATTTTAAGGACCACCTCAAACCTGTCAAAATTAATTGAAATCTCTTAGACATCAAATAAAACAACCATTTCCCCTCATTAACCATGAATATATATTTCTTGGGGTTCAAAGAAATATAACAACACACAACATTTTTCTTAGGTGCTAGACATGATCAACTTTATTATTTGAGAATGTCATTAAATCATCCAAGTAGATGATGGTACATGTACCCACCAAGCCATGAAATACATTGTATATGGCTCATTGGAAGTTATTTCTAAAATCTATGAGAATAAATGACATCTAGTAATAGGAATAGTTGTATCATTTGGTGATGAAGGTCATTTTCACTTTATCTTAGTGAACTACTAGAACTTGGTTGTATCCCAAGAAGTTATCCAACAATGAACCATCTAGGATCCATTGACAATCTACAATACTTTATCAAGGGAAGGAACTGAATCTTTATCTTTCTTCAACAATTTATTTAAATCACAAAATTCAAGCCTAATCTTGTAGTTTTTATAAGCTAGAATAAATTAGTGTCCCACATGTAATTTCAAATAGGGAAGACTATCTAAGATCACATTTTTTTAAATATCTTTATATATGATTGGTTCAAGTATCTAGGTCCTTGTCATTGTTTGTATGACTTGACTATGGGATTCAAGGGTATAGTCTAGGTGATTATGGAAAGGTCAAAGTTATATAGGTCCTCATAACTCTAGGCCATTACATCCTAAAATTAGGTACCTTAACTTTGTTTCTCATTAAATCCTTTTGTGTATTACTACAATCCTTGTTAATGATAATATTCTTTAGGTGTTTGGGACTAAAATTACGGGAATCAAATAGATGTTTTATACCTTGGATAAATAGGCTTAGATGTCTAAATTCATAAATCAAAGATTCATTGCAATGAGATCATGACCTTAGAAATATGTTTTTTTCTAAAAATATGAAATCTAATATTCATTTGCCTTTGCATCATTTGATCAACTTCATCTATAATTTGGACCTTGATCACACATGAGTTGATAAAATAACTAGGATATGCCCATCATCATCAAATAATTGCCTATTGCATCATTTGATCAACTTCATCTATAATTTGGACCTTGATCACACATGAGTTGATAAAATAACTAGGATATGCCCATCATCGTCAAATAATTCAAAGCTATTGACATTGTTTGATATCAAGGGATAGGGTACCATTTCAATAAAAAATCTCAACTTTTTCCAAAAGTTTCAAAGTACTAGCTAAGATAACTGATGATCAAGAATTATGCTCTTGCTTATTAGAATTGATTATATATTGAAGGCATCAATGCACTCTAGTAGGTCACGAATATGATTATTATCCAGAGTTTTGACCATGGAAAAATATAAGCTTCATTTTTGTAAGTCAATATTTGTCATCAAGTTGTTATCCCAAACATCATGTTAGTTTTTTGAGTTGTATGTGAAATTTCTCTATCATCATTAGCTTGATTGAGTTGAAAACATTAATGTCTACACCAAGGAATCTTGGTCAGAAATGTTCTTGATCATTTTAAGTTGCTGGATTACCTATCAAATCAAAATCATCAATTGTTGGTCATAGTTGCTAGCAATTTGCAACCAAGGTAAATTGCCTAAAAGTGTCACAAGTTTGCTTAAATTGAATCACGGCCTCCTTATCAACCTAGTTTGTAAAGGCAGATAAACATTTGATTAAATCTCGTTGACAAAAATACAAAGGATTTCAACACAATTTGACCATGATACAGTCTTGAGATATATTTCAATATTTCTGGTTATTTTAAAATTTGTAATTTTGTGAAGTCATAAAAATGGATTGAAAAGTTAAAAACATGTCTTTAAAGGGTTCTTTGAGGATTCAAACACACTAATTTAAGAATATATTAAATTTGAATGCAAGTGTGAATTTACAATTATTTAAAGTTTTAATACATGGTCACAAGTCAATTTACGAATGTGATTTCATTAAATTCAACAAAATTATAATTACACAATTAATTAAATCACTCAATCAGAAAAAAAATAAAAAAATAAAAAAAAGGTCATAATATTTATTCACATTCACAATGAAGTTTAAAAATGTTTAGATAGATTCGTCAATAAATATCCAAAAGTCAATTGATGCATTCACAAGTCCCAAAGTTTAAGATATTTAAAATCACATAAAAATTGAAGTTTTCATAATTTTACAAATTATCATCATATTATAGTTTGAGATTTTTAATTTGAAAAAATATCTATTCAATTTAACTTGAGAGAGTTTCAAAGGATTAACATAAAAGCACAAAAACATACGTTTTGCAATAATAACTAAAAAGGAAATGGAAAGTGGAAATTGAGAGCCTTGAAGACAAGTGCAAATGACACCATCATTCCTGCATCTCCATGATTCCTGAAATCTCATTCAAAAGGAAAAGTAAAAAGATTTTAAGTGCATAATCCTCACACACTTGAGAAAAAGTGCAAATGCGTCATGGGTCCCTCCCTGCCCTTCTCATTTTCACCTCCCACTTAATGTAAAGGGAAAAAACAAAGTTCATATTTTCTTTTGGGGAAGCACACTAAGAGTTATGCATCTCGCAAGCAAAAGAGGGCCACAATGCTCTAATGGGATGCCATGATTGTAGTATATGTTCAAAATGGATGACTTAAAAGGCTTTAGAAACATAAATTTCATGGTCATTGCTTGCATTCTCCTCGTAGAGATGTAGAGATGTGGTCTCAGTAATTACAATGGATGAAATGGGTTCATCAAACAGATTTATAAACATTTTGATCAAATACAATTTGTTGGTTGTAAAGCCCAACTACATGTCATTTTCCAATGATCCTTTGCCATAACAAAATGGGCATTTTGGAACTGGGTTTTGGATACCCATTGAAGCATAATGGAAGGGGGATTGTAGTTAGATATTACATTTGGAAATGTTTTGGTATATATGTGATTTGTGGAAGCAAAGATAGATTTGTTTGACATGATGATGAGATCCGTTAAATAATTATTATTTGTTTCGACTCAAAAGAATTCTATGTTTTAAAAATGATGGTACAATTTTCTTGACGTCTTTGAATTTAGACCTATAAGAAGTTGTAGTGATTCTTTGTATTTGAACTCTATTTTATTTTGATAGGATGAGGAGTTGTAGCTAAAGCTTGCATGTGTCGGTTTTTTATCTCTGCATGTTCTTTTGCTTCATCTATTCTATTTTTTTTTTGTTTTTTTAGGTGGTTTTATGGCTGATCTATATGATCCTTCTAAGTTATCCTTTAAACAAGGTATACTTGGTGGATGTGTCAGTCAATCCATGCATAAAATTAGTGCAACAAACATTTATGCGGATCTTGCTCAAAGATAATAGTTTTATTTGAAAAAAGGAAAATCTAATGATTTAAAAATCAATAGATGCCTTCCTCAAAGCAAGGAAATGCCTACAATATTTTTTAATCTAGACTCTATAGCTGAAGATTTAGTTTTTATCTAGAGACATGTTCTCATTTGTAAGTTCATGGGGTTAGATTAAATTTGTGGATGCTAGAGGATTGGGCACGTGGAGCTTGATTGATTAAAGGAGACATGGAGATTACCTCGGTTGCCAATGGTTTTTTTTTGCATCCTTTAATAATGTTGTTGATTATGTTTAATTTTTGTAAGGAGGTCCTTATTTCTTCAGGTATGTTGAACTTTTCATGAAACCTTGGCATCTAGATTTTATTTTGACAATGGAACTCTCGTCCAAAGATCTAGTTTGGAATAATTTATTTGCTTTGTCATTGATCTATGGAAAGATAAATGCTTAAAAGTTTTGGGTGATTCTTTGGGTGCCTATTTAGGTACCTCACAAATTACCAAGGAGAAAAAATATCTAGTGTTTAACTGGATTTAAATAATCCTTTGCTAGAGGCTCTTAATATTCAGTTGGGAGATTTTGTTTGGCATCAAAATCTTGATTATGAAGCCATTCCTTTTAGATGTAGGGAATTTTATAGCTATGGACATTTTTTCAAGATTCCCCATAACTTGAATCATATGATTCTTCTAAGAAGGTACCATAAGAAGATAAAAAAGGGTAAGCAAATGATTCAACAAGATAATCAAGGGTACTTTGTTGGCCCTTCTAATGTTAATGGTTTTACCATGGTTTGTAGGAAAGGTAAAGCTCAACCTTTTCCACACCCTAGAGGGAATAAAGCTACAACTTGAAATAAAAAAAAGTTTTCTATTTTAGGGTAAATACCTACCAAATTTAAGGGTGGTCAAAATGAAAACTAGGAAAGGATGGGAGAAAATCAAGGAAATGATGAAATAATGTAGGATCATGAAAGTCATGGTCAACTACAAGGTGTAAAGCTTTTTAATAAGTAGCAAGATCATATTGCACAAGATCTTCCACTTTCTAGGGATTTTTTGAATGTGTTAGTTGCTATCACTAATGCCCACCATGCTCCTTTGTTACCAAGTAGTTCCATTGTTTGTGTTCATAACCCTATTTTATTCCTAATAATTCTCAAAGTTTTGAGATTCAAGGGATTCTTCTTGCCTTTGATAAGCTTGAACATGTGCTAGAAACCCTTGTTATGGACTTTGATAAAAAATAAGATCATTCTATTTTGCATTTGGATACAAGATAACTTGGAATCATAATTTTCAAAGAAAATAAGAAAAAATATTCTACCTAGGTTTGGGTATTAAATAAAGTCAACATAAAAATAGGGTAAATAGGAGGCACTTAAGACATCCATTTTAAGAGAACACCTTTTGACTCCATGTATTATAAATCAATTGGAGCCATTCCTTCCTTGTCTATCTCAATAATTATTATTTCCTAGAATCTAAGAGGGCTTGACAATAGACCCAAACATAATGTTGTTAAAAGATTGGTTCAAGATCTTAATCATTTTATGTTAATTCAAGAAACTAAGCCTCCCAGTAAATTTTCTTAAAAAAAGGGTTGCAACATTGGTAGATATTGAGAGAGAATTGTTATTTATTCCTTTGGTCTATCTAGTGGTCTTCTCTCCTCAGATTTAAACATTCGACTCTAGATATTTTTTTCCAAAAAAACTCTTGAGTTGTAATGGTTGTCTATCTTTAGAAGGGGTTCTCAATTCCAACATTCTAAATGTCTTGATCACTAAGTGTTATGCTCCCCAAGGTATTCAAGGTAAGGTTAAACTCTAAGATGATTTGCATGTTCACGAAGAAGCTTCTCCTCATAAATATCTTTGGATTATTAGAGGTGACTTCAATGTTGTATTAACCCTTAATAAAAAAGGGTGGTCTTCCTACTCTTCTTTGGGCTAGTCTTCTTATGCAGAACTTTAATCATCTTCAATTAATGTATGTCCCTCCTAATAATTGCTTCTTTACTTGGAACAATCATAGAATTGGAGATGAGTTCACTACAGAACATTTGGATAGATATTTGGTAACTGATTCTTGACCTTCTCATCACCTTCAACTTACCTCTTCCATCTTGGAAAATGTTGGATTAGATCATTGGCCCATAGCTTTGTACTGGGAAGGATCTTCTAAGCCTCAAAATTCCTCTTTTAGATTTCAACCCATGTGGTTAAAAGAAGATGCCTTGGAAGAAAAAATATTCAATCAGATGTTGTTTCTCACTTTTGTGAGTTATTTAAAGATCCCACCAACCTCTCTATTGATAATAGATGTATCATTTTGAATTGTAAATTACTAAGATTCTTATCTTTGATCATGATAATTCCTTCCTCAATGTCCACTTGTTTTTATAGACTTGCTAGAGAAAGTTTTTTTTATGATGGAAAATATAAAACTCCTTACTCTAAATCATTCCCTATTGAGTTCTTTCAAAAAAATTGGGATATTATCAAATATGACATTTTGGAGGCTTCTGAGGAATTACATACCTCAAAACAAATGCTTAAATCTCTTAATAACTCTTTTCTTTTTTTGATTCCTAAGAAGGATCAAGTCTTCTTCTTTTTTATGTTAGACCCATAGCTCTTTACAATACTTGTAATACCCCTCTGTTTTGTGTTCTAGCTGGACAGTGTGTCCTTGTTTTCTTTGATGTGCTTTTGGTTATTGAGATGTTTTATCATGTGTGTGCGATTTGATCGCTAATTATAGAGCGATAGTCTATTTGTGTGATGTGATGTATCTTATCCGATGCTCTATTTGACATGTTTTAATTGGTGTAATGATGATTAGTTATTGTAACATGTTATTGCATGAAATATTGGTTTATGATGGAACTGTCAGTTTATGATGAGTGCATTGGTGAAGGAGATGAGATCGCATCACTCACTTGCGAGTGCCCTACGATTCCACAATTTTCCCTTCACAATGTGTTTATTATGTTATATATATGCATGTTCGATATACTCTTTGTTCGCAGGTTGACAGGTATCGAACATCGACTCCACCTGGTTTCACAAGGTTGAGCGTGTCCATTGGCCAACAGTATTCAATTGAGAGATAGTAGCTAGGTTTTTTGTGCCAAGTCATCACCCTAGTCATAGTGTGTTGTCGGGTTTTAGTCGGGTTAAGTTGCTTCTTTGTTACTCATCTCTCCCTGTTCTTATTTAATTGCAAGTGAAAAAGGTAAATAAATGGCTTTATGTATTTAAGTTGTTTATTAAATAAATCTAGTTATAATGTTGGAAATGGTATTTAATTTATTAATTAATTTAATTGAATTAATAAAATAATCTAATCTTGGATTAGATTTATTTTATTGATTAATTAAATTAATCGTGTTGAATTGATTAATTAAACTTATTTGTGGGGGTGAATAAATTAATTGGTTCATGTTGTATTTGAAAAGTGCATAAAGTAAAATATTTAAATA
Source organism: Sequoia sempervirens (assembly GCA_007258455.2). Lineage (NCBI taxonomy): Eukaryota > Viridiplantae > Streptophyta > Pinopsida > Cupressales > Cupressaceae > Sequoia > Sequoia sempervirens. The sequence goes on along the minus strand of VDFB02002908.1, from coordinate 932 downwards.
TATTTTGAAATTAAGTGGTGTTTTGAATTATAGTTGTTGTTTAAATAAATTGAAAAGTTAAAGCTGTTTTGAAAATGCATAAAGTAAATGATGTAAATCTATTTGAAATTTAAATTGTGTTTTAAAGTATTAAAATGCAAATATTTTGTAAATGCATGAAAATATCTATAATGTTGAAAGATATTTATATTTGGGAAAAGAAAATATCTGGGAGATATTATTTTTAGAGGGGATTGACTTATTTTTGGGAGGAATGGAAGGATTGGGGATTATTCATGCTTGGGGAGAGAAATTTGCTGTGAAGAAAAAGAGGGTTTCCTTATTTTTGGAGGATGCATCTTGGGATTGGAGTGAAGATTTGAAAAGGGTTTTGAAAGAATTGGATTTACTCAACACCAGATTCTCCTTCAAGCTTCAAACAAGGTTTCTTTATTTCTTTTATTGTTTTGGAAAATCTAGTTGTTTTTTGTGTTTTGAAAACTTGTTGCAATCATTCTTGAAAACCCAGTTGAAATCTTGAGGAAATTTAGATCTTTGTTGTTGAAAAACAAAACTTGCAACTAAAATCTTCATTTCCAACAACAAAAAAGAGAAAAAAAATGAAATTGGAAAACCTTTGTTTTGGATTTGAAATGGTTCATATCAAATTTGAAATTTGAACCAAGAAATTGTGTGGAGAAAATTAGTTTATTGCAAAAAATTTGTTGAGAAGTTGCACAATTTGTCTATAAATGGGAATTTAGGTATATTTTTATCATATGTCTGTGTATATATATACACAAACATATATTTTTGAATGTATTTTAAAAATTCTAGAAAAAAAAAAAAAATTGAAAATTTCCTACACAAGAAAATTTTGTGTGAAAATTAGAGGAGGTTTTATTTATTTATTTATTGAAAATAAAAAATGTTTAAATATTTTTTTTGTGTAA
>VDFB02002907.1:0-28377 GCA_007258455.2 Sequoia sempervirens | reverse complement strand
GGATAAGAGTGTTCATTTTTATTTCTTTGACAAATTGGACACTCTCTAATGTAGTTCAAGACTTCTTCTTTCAACCCTTTCCAAGTGAATCTTTCACGAATTTGCTTATAAGTCTTGAAAATCCCTTGATGACCAGCAAGGGGAACATCATGAAAAGATTGTAGAATCTTCTTTTTAAGCTTAGATTCATGCACTAAAAAGATTCTATCTTTATAGTAAATTATCCCATCAACCAACTTATACCTTTCATCATCCAAATGACCTTCTAGCAAGCTGGTTGCAAACTGATTTTTAGCATAATCAGCAGCAATTAACTCCTTCCAATCTGCTGATAACTCACAAAGTGACTGCAAATGAGGCCTTCTTGAAAGAGCATCAACCACTACGTTATTTTTCCCTTTGACATATTCAATGTCAAAGTCATATGCCTGGAGCTTACTTACCCACTTCTGTTGCCTTTCATTCAAATCCTTTTGGCGCATAAAATGTTTAAGACTATTGTGGTCAGTCTTAACAACAAATTTACTTCCCACCAAATATTGACGAAATTTAGACAAAGCATGCATGATGGCAAGCATCTCTTTGTCATATATTGAGTAAGATTTTTCTGCTCCTCTCAATTTTCTGCTCTCAAAGACAATGGGGTGCTTGTCTTGCATAAGAACAGCTCCAACTCCCTCACCTGAAGCATCACATTGTAATTCAAAGGGCTTTGTGAAATCTGGTAGGGCCAACACTAGACATGAGCTCATTATGTGCTTGAACTTGTTGAAGACTCCTTGTGCCCTATCTGTCCATAGGAAAGCTCCTTTCTTAGTAAGATCTGTAAGGGGGGCTGCCATGTGAGAATATCCCTTAACAAATCTTCTGTAGAATCCACACAAACCCAAAAATCCTCTCAAATGAGAAATATTCTTTGGAGCTGGCCAATCAAGGATGGCCATAATCTTCTCTGGATCAACCTTGACACCCTTGGCACTAATGATGTGGCCGAGATACAACAGTTTCGTCATCCCAAACTCACACTTTGATTCTTTGGCAAACAAACATTCCGCCTCTAAAATGCTAAGCACTTCTTCCAAGTGTTTGAGGTGCTCTTCCCAAGACTTACTGAAGATGAGAATATCGTCGAAGAAGATGAGCACAAACTTCCTCAACTGCTGTCTGAAAATCTTGTTCATACAAGATTGGAATGTAGCTGGAGCATTTGTCAAACCAAAAGGCATGACAAGAAATTCAAAATGCCCAAAATGGCATCTAAAAGTTGTCTTCTCTATATCCGCCTCCCTCATTTTGATTTGATGATAGCCCGAACGAAGATCAATCTTCGAGAAAAACATAGCCCCATGGAGCTCATCAATAAGCTCATCATTCCTAGGGATAGGATACCTATTCTTGATGGTCTTCTGATTCAATGCACGGTAGTCAATACACATACGCATTGTACCATCTTTCTTTTTGACCAGCACCACTGCAGAAGCAAAAGGACTCTTGCTTGATCTAATGAAACCACTCTCCAAAAGCTCCTTGATGGCTTTTTCAATCTCATCTTTCTGCTTCTTTGGATAACGGTAAGGTGTAGTCATGACAAGCTTTGCTCCTTCTTCTAATTCAATGACATGCTCAGAACCTCTTTCAGGAGGTCTTCCAGGAGGTAGGCTTCCAAAGACTTTGCTCTTATTTGAAAGTAAGGCTTGAATATCTGGATGATATTGCCTCTTCTCTTCCACTGGATCAGCTGGTAGAACCAAACATTCAGCAACCCATTCAACCTGATCGTGACGGATCAGCCTTTCCCTCCTTTTCAAAGACACAACTCGAGGGCCCCCATTAGACATCCCTCTTAGAACAACCTTCCTTCCATTAGACTGAAATTTAAGCTCCATAGTTTGCAAATTCAATGTGATCTCACCAAGAGATCGCAGCCATTGTATACCTAGTACAACATCAGTGTCTCCAATTCCCACCACATAAAATCATCTTTAATCTCATAATTTCCCAATTGCATAGAGAGGTTAGGAATCTTCCTCGTGCAAGACATAGTAAAACCATCTGCAACCATTACCTTGAAACCATCAAATTCCTCAGTCTTCAAACCCTTTTTAGCAACTAATCCTTCATCAATAAAATTGTGAGTTGCTCCAGTGTCAATTAAAGCAACAATCCTTTGTGAATTCACAACTCCATGAACCCGAAAGGACTCATTTTTTTGAAAACTTGATAGTTGTGCGAAAGCACTACCATCTACCACCTCATCAGGCTTCTCTTCAGGGGCTTCTTCACCTTCACTACTTGCTGATTCGTAGTGCTAATCAAACGAATCAGATTCTGATCCATAATCAAAATAGCCCTCCATTCGATTTGCTTTGCCTCTTCCATAGCAACGATGACCCTTAATCCAAGGTTCACGACAAGTGTAACAAACTCCATCTTTTCTAAGCTGTTCTTTGAGTTCCTCTGATAACCTTGGTGGAAACTTCTTAGGGAGATTTGAAGAATGTTTTTTATCCTTCTTATGGCTGAATGGTTTTGAATGAAACTTAGGCCTTGGGGCTGCCAACTCCATGCTCCTCGCTTTCTTGATGCCTTCATCTAAAGTTGGTGGATCAAAGGCTTTGACCCAACCCTTCAAAGGCTCCATTAAACCTTCAGCAAAAAGAACCACAAGTCTTCTCTCAGTAATGTTAGGCACCATTACTGATAACCTCTGGAAATCAGCCACATAATTGTCTAAAGATCCTTGTTGTTTTAACTGAGCCAATTCTCTCAATCTCAATTCAGGATCCTTGGTATCAAATCTCTCGATCAGCTTGTTGGTAAACTCCCCATATGTGTGAATTAGGTTATGGCCAAGAGTGACCAAACCATGAGTCCACCATTCGTGAGCTATTCCATCCAAATGCAAAGTAGCAAATTTGATAGCATCTTCTTCTGGCATTGGTCTGAGAGAGAGATAATTATCTAGCTTCTGCACCCATGATCTGGCTGTGCACTTGTTACTACCATCAAAATGCTCCATAGTAATCTTTCCCAATGCTTGGTAGAAATCATTTCTAGGTGCCATAGGAGGACGTTGTTCAGTCCTTCCTCCATTTCTTCGACTCCTTTGATTCATGAATTGATCAAAGGTCCAAGTACCTCTCAAGTCAAGAGGTAAAGAGACGTACTCCATGTAAGCTTAACGAGCATCATCAGCAAAAGTTGGTGCTGCTTCAACCGGTTGTTGCTCTTCCCTTGGCGTGAAGACGGGGAAAAGGGGTCTAGAGGATGACCCACTCGGAATTGTAGCATGCTGACCCACAACTCTGTTTCTGGTATTCACCTCAGGACTGCCATTATTGTTATTCCCATTAACTCCACCGGTTTCTCCAGTTGAGTTATTTTGGGGCTGAATGATATTCTAAGCTGCTTGCTGATCCAACTTGGACAATAATCGAGACATCATGTCTATCATCCCATCAAACTTCTTCTCAACTCTGTCCCTCTCGTCATTACCTTGCCTTACACTGTCTGACATTATTTCAACTGTTTTTTCTATACCTTCCACTGTTTTGCCAAGATCCCTCAAGACTTCTGAAAAAGTCTTTGCCTTTGGAACAGGTGGGAACTGATGCTGAGCTCTGGCCTGACTTCTGGTGAACGGTCTAGTCTCTTTCACTCATCCGACAGCCAACTGCAAATTGCCACAGGATGGCAGGGTCTTTTGCTCTGATACCACTGAAATATGCTAACCAATTTTTCCCAAGAATTTACACAACATAAACCAGCACTAGCCAACTGGATTAGCGTTAGCATCAAACCGAAACCCAAGCTTAAAGGAACTCGACGCCAAGAATGCACACTTGATCCAAATGATGGAAAGGTGTTGTCATATGGTGGAGAAAATTAAGAACAGTACTTGAAAAGAAACTACTCAACGTCAAGAATGTGCACTCAAGATCCCACTGAGGGCGAGGTGCTAACATATGACGGAGTGATTAATTGAAATTGAAACTAGTAGGCGGATAACCAGCCATGAAGCTACAACAATCTAATTCATCCGCTGCAGCGGGCATCCACTGAATAGTGGGGATTCACCACTTGAGAGTGGGTACAAAGATATAACAAGTTCTTTCTCCGCACTGGCGGTAAACCATCCAGGGGTAATTAATAAGAAATAAAACAAGTAGTTGCAGCAATAACATAGGTTGGATTAGTACTACTAAATCACAACCTTACAATTCAAAGACTACAAAAACAAGTATTACAATGATAGAGAAATAAGACTAGAAGAGAAGAATGAATTCTAATGATGTTCCTTTACTCTTCCAATGATAGAATTATGATCAAAAACAGAAATCATATGAATCTGATATAAAAATCTGAGTTCTGGAATTTCTTATCAGCAAACTAGAAATCAATAAAATGCTCATAACCACATCGGATTACCTCCGTTTTGCGTGAAACCAAAGCCAAAGTGCTGCAGGAAGATAGGCGTCCAAAATCAGATGAAGAAACAGCAACAAAAAGATAGAATTATTTTCTTACACGCTTCCCAATGCACCATGAATGGTACGGCGTTCTTGAGGGGCGATTTGGTCACCAAAAATCAGAATCTTCAAAATAAATTCCCATACTTTGCAAGGAGGGTCGCCTAGGATCAGCAATTGCTTAGCAAAAATGCCCAGAACCAAAATAAATTTATTCAAGGAGCTGCATTCAATTTTCACTTTCAGCTGTATGTGAACCAGCAACTCAAAAATCTGGATATTTCATCAAAACTTCAACGGTTGAGCACAAATCTGCTAGTCTGGATGAGAAGCAGCAAAGTCCAACTAGGTGTTGTATTTCAAACACGAAATTGGTTAATGGCTAGGACGTAGCATCCTCGAAGCAAGGTTTCAATTGTCATTCCGACAGCATAACAGTATGATAACATGAATGGATACAAAGCTGAAGTAGAGCATTCAATTTATAGAAGAGTAGAAAACTCTTCAACTTCACAAGAAGGCACGCCAAGAGTCACCAGGAGACTCTTCATATTTCCAAAAATCCAATATTTCTCCAAGAGGCGTCCCTTTTCAAGAATTCACTTTATTCTTTTTAAAAAATATAAATCTTCAATAAAGTGGCGTCCACTTTTCCCAAGGAAATATATTTTTATTAATAATTAATAAACCTCCTCATGAAGGCGTCACCCTTCCAAAACCCTCTTTTAAACACAACTTAAAGTTGTTCTCCTAGGCCAAGGGGTCAACTGCAAAATATAACCTTAATGCCTTTATTCACCATAAAAATGCCTTAAGAAAACAGACATGAATTGCAAATAATTGCTCCAACTGGAAATGATGTTCTGAAAGCTAACAAACTCCATACTGCTAAAAATAGAATTTACTATAAATAGTAAACTTTTTGAAATGCCAAAGAACCTCATAACTGGAAACCCTAATTTTACCTCAAACAAGCCTACAGGCTTCCGGAATAGGCTGATGAGTGACAAAACAGATCACTGATGAGAAGGGGACATTACAAGCTTGGATCTACTGTCTCCCACTCTAAAACTAGAGAAAGTGTGCTGAAAGAGGTAGGTGCCAGAAATGGAGCAAAGAAATGGCCAGAAGGAGAGGCGTTTTTGCCTCTAACTTCATACACCCTTTCCAAGAGGCATGCCACCCAATGCAAATGGTACAGCCTCTGTAGATGATGAATATCCTTTACTGAAAGCAAAGAAAAACTGTTGAAGATGGCGTCCAAGATGTGAAGCCCTCTCCCTTATTACAAACTGGAAAACTTTTGAATAAACCTCTGATGCAGCACAGATGAACTTTTGTATGAAGCTCTCTCAATAGCAACCATTCAACCGATCTCTCACAGTCTCACAATCACTGATTCAATGAAGAATTGTCGCTCTCCAATGAAGAAATCTTGAACCCTTGCCCTCAGACAAAAATCATAGAGAAGTTTTGAAGCAAAGTCAAATAATCACATAATGAGGTCGATTTGCTCCTTTTGGCTTATAACCCCAAAAAGGCACGACTTTCAAGAAGTGACGCCACTTTTTGCATTAAAATACATTTAAAATGTATTTAACATCTTTTCCATAGTTGAGCGCCCAAATAAATGACTTAAGTGAATTTAAATATTCACTTTAACATTTAAGTCATAAAGTGCAAATATTTCAAGTGGGATTTAATATGTTATAAAGTTAAATAATAACTTTATAATATCTCAATAGACGATAAAATACCCAACCACTGAAATATTAATAACTTCCTCCAAACTCAATATTTTTCCGTGCAATCAAAAGCTGGTGAATATTGAACGACAAACGCCTGTACTAAAACCAATATTGAAGTGAAGGAGTGGGAATGACAAAACCCACCAAAACAGCCACTGACCCCCTAACCAAATCTTGTCAGCCTACAAAGGTCCAAGAGATAGGCTAACTCAACTGCTCTTGATAACTGACTAGAGTGGGGACATTACAAGCAATGCGAAGTAGGAAAGATACAAAGAAAAATGAGATGAATATGCAGAGATAGAGTGAATGCAGAAATCAAAAATTCAACACAATTCATAAATGCTCTAGTTTGTGAATTGTAAAATTTGAATAAACATATTTGAATTCCCTTCAAATTTGAATGCAAGCTAGGTTGTGTAAATTGAGTTCTTGTGAAATTCTGAATTTTACTTTAATTGACAAGTGAAACTGTCAATTAAAATTGTGTTAGCTGCGGAATGGTTAAAATTTGTGAATTGAAAATCTTGTTGCAATATGTGGGCCGGAGGGTTGCCTGTAGAAATTATAAACTTGTGTGTTAAGATTTTCTGAACAGCGAGAGTGTGTTTCCTTGTTTGTGCGTCATTTGGTCACCATTTAGTAGGTGTGAGTGGACATGAGGTTTGGGTGTAAGGAAACAAAACATTAGAAGAGAAGGCTGAACTGGATAGCTTGGTTAAGGAGGGTAAGGCAAAATCTATAGAGGTATACCTCTAGAATCTATAGAGAATCATTCTAATATATCATCTATTAGTAGAATGGATGTTGTGAGGGAAGAGAGTTTTAGTTAGTGTTCCACAGAGTTTCAAAACAGGGGGTGGTGTAGGGACAGGATTCCGAGACAGCAAATTTTTTCTCAATAGTTGGAAACAATGAGGAGATAGATAAGTAGGAGGTATTTTCCACAACGTGTCAAATTGTGATATTGCTATTAGGATTCAACCGTGTAGCTTTAGGAGTGAAACTCATTGACCCATGTTTCACGAGTAGTGGATCACAAGAACCCATCTCTCATGATAATGAATGGTCCACTTAGCACTCATTGTATCTAGGTGATGCTCACAGAGGTGAAGCACTGGGCCTTCCCGGGAGGTCACCCATCCTAGTACTACTCCAGCTCAAGCACGCTTAACCACAAATTTTTCCCCAAGGTTAAGCCCACTTAGCTTGCAACCCCATTTGCAAAACCTTTAGCAAGTGTTGTGCCTTATGAACCATTCATTATAGAGCCCCTTTAGCTCATCAATTGATAAGTAGGAGGTATTTTCCACAGCGTGTCAAATTGTGATATTGTTATCAGGATTCAACCGTGTAGCTTTAGGAGTCAAACTCATTGACCCATGTTTCATGAGTAGTGGTTCACAAGAACCCATCTCATGATAATGAATGGTCCACATCATTATGAGAGGTACGAATCATGGAGGCATGATAATACATGGAATCAACAAGCCAATCACTATGGATCTACAGAGAATCAAAGAAATAACTATAACTATCAGTAGTATCATAGAAATAATGGCTATTCATGGCTGAAAGGAAGGAATTACTATGATAGGGAATGGAATTGAATGGGTGCAACAAAATATGGATCAAGGTACTTTATGGTCTCAAAATCACTACTCCATTTCCTAGAACCAAATCTCACTCACAAGGCTAAGGATTTATCCTTACGAGAGTTGTTAAATGAATTCATTTCGTGTTGGTTATCATTGTATATTGTTATCAGCTATATAGGGGTTTAGAGATAGCTAGTTTTACTTGGTTTAGTGATAGTCTTTGAGGCCAAGTTAACAAGTTGGGTTTGGCTGTCCATATTTTGTTATTTGTTCATTTGATGTGATTTGAATACCTATTAAGGTATACCCTTGGGAATACCCTCTTGAGTCTAAGCTAAGCTTGAAGAGTAAGAGATATAACCCACTCTCGTAGAGTTATCTCATAATCCTCCATACTTCTATAGATGAACAAATTTCACTCTCTTGTTGACAACCCTAGCCTTGTGAGTGAGATTTGGTTTTAGGAAATGGAGCAGTGCTTTTGAGACCTAACGTTACTATCAAGCTAAAACCACTGCAAAGATCAACTATGGGTGGCTGCATGATTGGACATGGCATCATATTGTAATGACTTGCAACAACTATATTATTTGGTTTCTTCTCATGTTTTGGGGATGAAACATATCAAGGAGGGATGGCACGTTATGTGCCTAAGGATATGATATTATAATGTATATAAGTGGATGGAGATGCTAACATGTAGCACACATCATGTAAGTTAGCTATATTGTGTCATGTGGACAACTTGTGCAATTAATTATATTAGGTGATGAGTAGGGCTTCATTAGGATTACCCCTCCATTATGTTACTAGGAGGAAGTCTACATAAAGGAGGTGATATTATTGTAAGAATATGTGTTGAGTATGATGTATTTGGGATCTCTTTGAGATATAGCACAAAGTGGCTTCCACAAAGAGTATTGTATTGTGTTACCCTACCTCAAGGGTTTATTATCTTTTTGCATATATTGGATATTAAGGCATCTTGGCCCACAAACATCCCTTGTGCAGTATGTGTAGGGTCTTTTCTTAATTACATCATTTCTTTTACTATATGCGTGGATTTTATCACATACATACATAGACACACAAAGATACATACATACATACATACACAGACGTACATGCATATATACACACACACATGCACATACATACATACATACGCACACACACACATACATAAACAAACACACAGATAAACATGTATATATATATATATGCATCCCAACGATGGAGATGGATAGGAACTAAATATATATATTATTTTTTTTAATGTTATGTTGCTTTCCTTTTGATGTATAAAATGTATTTTTTTATAAAGATTGTATACAATTGTATCTGTCTTGGGTAATCTTGAATCTTGTTGTATATGCATCTAATAACATATCTGTGTCAGATGCTGTATCTATTCCTATAAAAAAGTTGGATGCATTTTGTATTTTTTTGCAATAGCCATGAGTAGCATGCTATTTGTCTTAGTGGAGATAGACAAACAGAAGATCAAAATTGTTCATAGGGATGTGTTTACAATCCACATTCAAGGTTTATAGATAAAGTGATATCAATTTTTTCAACCTTTATTATCCATTAGTTCTGACCTTTAGGGCAAGGATGTTAATAAGCTCTTGTCGAGAACTCTGGAGATATGATTACATCTTGGGAGGCCAAGTTGTCATGCTGTCCTTATTGATAACAAAACAAAACAATTGTCCTTGGTTTTGGTAGATTTGTGAGTAGAAACTCCTTGTGAATCATTTCTCTGTGGTTAGAAAGATAAAATGTAGGTTCAAAACGTTAGGATTTTTGACTAATAAATGGTCCTCTTAATCTTTTTCTCAGTTATGTTTGAGATTTTGCTCCTTTTCACTTTAATTATTTGGATTCCTCATTAGAGTGACATTATTATTTAGGATATTCACAACTAGGAACCTTGCCATCTAACTTGGGGTTATAACATAGATTAAAAGTCAGGAACTGAGACAAGTAGAAAATGTTCGTAACTCATTCCACCCATGGAAAAAATCTAGATGAACATTATAGTTATAGGCTGCCTTCAATCCATTAGGCTTACTGAAAGGCTTGCTGAAGAGAATTGATGGTCAAGAGATCCATTTCCTATTTAAATTTTGATTATAGTCCATAATGAACAGAATATTAAAGATCTCATAAAAATTTGACTTTTCTAAATACCTTGTTAAATTGACGACTTCACTATTGAACAATTTCTCAGTCAATTGAAAAGATATAGCAACTGCTCGATCACTCTCCATGATATGAAAAATGATATAATGATCTGTGGATGCAAACTAATACTCTTTACATGTCAGAATAGCAGCTATGTTGTTGATGAGCATGGGGTGCTCCATGTACATTTTAACAATCACACTTTTCTGAGAAAATGTGAGTTTTTGGATTTGGGAATCCAAACTTGAGACCTATGCATCTAGCTTTCCAATTTTAAAATATTTTTTCAAGAACCAGAGAGTACTAAGTCAACTTCTAGATAAAAAGTAGGCAGCTGGACTTGTGTAGAAGTAGGAACTTCTTGATATATCCCAACACTTACTGAAACATATATATCATAATTGTCACTGAGATTTGTTGCAATTCTTGGAAATCTTTGATGTTCACAAAGATCTTGTACTAGCATATATACAAGATCAAGAATTGCCTCTTCTGTGATTTCTTCTTAAACAAATTCATTAAAGCATCGTGTATGAGCCACGTTGTGAATTCCTTCAATTGGCCTAATCTTAAAAGGAGTTGGAGGAATGTCTCACAAGAAATTACAACTATATATTCCGTTTACAGAGAAAAAAAATTGCTCCAAAGGACAGATCTAGAGCAGGTAAAGTATTTATTATTAATAATAATAGACTCCTTCAGGAATTTCTCATGAAATTAAATGATATAGGGCTAATGAATTTTGTGCTAAAATTACCTCACTTTAGAAAACTCCACTGAAAAATCTTAAGATGGAACCAAATTCACCAAGTAATTAGTTGTATCTGTTAATGTCATAAGGTACAACAGATACAACACAGATTAATTAACAGATACAACTAAGTACAAATCCCAAATAACAAGAGCTCTAAATTTCTCGTAATAAAAGAACACACAACTCTTGGCACAATTTTACAGATGCAATTACAAGATAGAACTTAAATTCTGCAAGAAAAATATGTCATTCATTTCGAGGAAGATACTGCTTGTATTATTAACATATTTCAAACCAAAGCAATCACAACTATATAAACCCCAAGGGAAGATAATCATACACCCAGTGGTTTCTAGAGCTTTTGTAACATCAAGTTGATGCAACTTCCACCTAAAGAATGTCCTCAGCCGATTGAGCCGTCGTTTCTGCAGGCAAAGACAAAAGACAAATTCTCAAAGAAATAGCAAGTTTCCATTTTGGAAACATTTTCCTATCAGAGGAAGAGTAAACTTTACAATTTAATACTTATATCATCTAATCTCATCGGTATCATTGATTTCAGATCCTGCAAGATATGAATCCCCTTATAATCAATAAAACCAAGAAAATCAAGGAGACTGTGACAGAAACGTACTTGTCGGCGTACAAGTTTGCAAGTATTTGCTTTCATCCTTTTAATGGCCTCATCTAAGAGGACCTTGTGGTCTGTCTTATTTACTTCTGCTATTTCATGACAGTCACCTCTTCCTTCTGTAGTCACCACAGTTTTTGTATCAAAATGAACATTCACACTATCTGCATTTGGACTGCAATTTGTAGGCTCCTTGCTGTCAAAAACAGCTAACTTACTATCCGGAGGGGAAACAGTAAAAAAATTCTCAAATTCCCGTACACCAATAGCTTGCCGCAAGCCACGTGTATAATCGGCCTTAGGATCATAAAACCCAGAAACTTCTTTTAGTAAACCGCCCTCAACCATAGAATCTACTCTTTGCTCAACATATTTGTCCAGTACAGGCAATGAAGCATCCACCCACAGGAAGCAGCAATCATATCTAAAAGAATCTTCTCTACCCCAATTCTGCCCTGCCACAAGAAATCACAAAATAAAAAATGGCCCCATCACTAAACACACATGTGCTCAGCTTGTTGACATTCACCTGGAAGAACACAACAATATGAAGCAGATGATGCAAAAATATTTACATGCAGATCATCATGGGAATTATAGATAGTAATGCTAATCAGAACAAATCTTTCATTTCAATAGGAAAAATAGAATAAAGACAAAGTTTTGTACCAAAAGTCTAGACCATTGTACAATTTTTTCTTGCATTTATCACAACATTAATAAAAATCATTTCCTCCAGGAGAAAATATTTTTCTCAAACAAATACATATAGCTGCCTGCACAAAAAAAACTATATTATTGTATGCTTTCAAAAACATCAATATATTTTTCCTTGCACTCTCCTAATCACAAATCCTTTTATTTAGCTGCTTAGTAACTTTTATGATTCCCCACTCATCAAGTCATAAAAGACATGATACATTTTACTCTTCTTTTTCAGGGGGGCTTTTAATCCCTTCATGTATGGTACATAACAACTAAATAGGAGGTCATTGTCTTTTTACTCTGTTTGAAGGAATGCCATTCAAGTTTTTCTGTCAGTAGAGAGTCTAATACAGATGTGTGGAATGGCAGTAGAGACCATCAGAGACCATCATCCAGATGGATAATTTCTCTATCTATACAGTTGGGGGGCCACCTCAAGTTACTAACAGTGCACTACCTTCTAATGGAGAATCAAGCTGGAGTGAAAGAGAAACAGTGACCCTCACCTTTCACATCAATCAGTTCTACTTCAAGATCACCTTTTTTCTTGTATATAATACAACTAGTTGAATGCACCATATCTACTTTACCAATGTGATTGAATATACCTGAAATGCCTTTCAATACAATAGAATATTACATGTGGAATAAAGGAGACAATAACTAGATACAAACTATTACCAAATTGTCATAGAACTGCTCAAAATTGGGTACAGTAAATTTTGGGTTTAGAATCGGAATCAGCTACCCTATGGAATCAATCAGGGTACCACTTTTTTGTCCCAAGCAACATCAGGACAGAAATGATCCAAAAAGGGTTTGGTTTCTTTCATGGCAAGTAAGGACACTTTCTGATGAAGGTCCCAAAACAGATCTTAAATGGCATCAAACCCCTAATTTGTTTGCATTTTTTGATTTCTCTCAAAAACTTGTGTCATTTCAGAAAAAAAGTGTTCCCTCATTTCAAGTTTGTATGCTAAAGTTATGGCTTCCGGAAGGTTGGAGAGCAAAAATACCTAAGGGAGCAGATTTGCAAGTGCCAGTGGCAGTTTTAAAACCCCTTGGTTTGCTTTGAAACCACCTCTTAACTAAAACTGGAGGTTTCGCCCAGGCTCAAAACAATTCACAAGACATTTCAGTTTTTCATGTCTCTTCAAATTCTTTATTCATTTCAACTTCCAACGGTTTCCTAAGGCATTCAAACTCTATAAACATGCATTGAAATCCAAATTTGACCATTAAGGAGAAACTTGAAGATGCATTTGGAGTTGTCTAGTGAGATTTCCTCTTGTATTATCTCATGTTCATGCTGTTGTAGAAGTTGTGAAGCAGAGAGTTTATCTGAGTGTCTTTGATTGGTTCTTGAGAAGTTAGAATCTTGTTGGAGCTTTTGGAAGACCCAAGGGTTTATAAAATCAATCTTAAAAGACATGTTGAGAACTAAGTAAGCGTATATACTTAGTTTCTCGAGTTTTAATTTTTTACCTGCAAGGGGTTTTTCTAGGGTATATTTGTCTCATTTGTTCATAGTGATTGAATTCTCTCTTATTGTCTCTTTTTCCTTATTCAATTGCTTAAGTACTTCAGTCATATTGCTCTCAAAGTCTAACTCTACTAATTGTAACTACACTAAAAATTATTCTTCCTAGTTTATGGATCAATCTGTATCAGAGGAAGTTCTCTCCCTGTCAAGTTCGTTGGAGTTGAATTCGCAGGTACACAATGCAGAGCAAGTGGAAAAGCCCATTGGCTTATCAAAGAGATGGTGTTTCCAAAAAGAGAATCAAAAGCATGGTTAGAGGTCCATCAAACCTTGAGCAAGAATAGAGGTTCCTCAATCTAGAAGCTGTTGCTGCTCGTTTATCTCAATATGTGGAGACTGCAACATGCTGGATGAAGACCCTTGTGGAGAATTTTAGTTCATGGGAGGGCAAGAGAACAACCCAAGCATTGAGCAATTGGAGGTATATTTTAGTTTGCTTTCTCTTAAATTGTAAGAAAAGAATTCCTATGCTAAGTTACAATAAGAAAGTAATGCTTTAAATTGGTTTGAAAGTCTCTTGATTTCTATAGCTTTTGGAAAATGTCACTTGTTAACTACCGGGATAAGTATTAGGAATTGTTGTGGAAACAATTTGACCCTAGTTATCATAAAGGAGATAATTGTATGGAGGTAGAAGGATTAAATGCAAATGCTCATGAATTTTCATCATCCTGAAAAATAATTGGAACAATGGCTAATACAAAGGAAAGTACATAAAGACATACAGGTGGACGAGAAAATTGATCATTGATCAGCTATTAGTGATTTGGCTTCACATAATGAGAATGATACTATACAATGGCATGATGTCATTACTGATTTGTTTGAGGAGAGCAGCATTATGTCCCATCTTTCTCATGAGATAGGAGTTTTTGATCATGAGAAAGTCAAAAATATGACATCACCCATTGATGGAAACCCTACACCAGTTGATAGACATGAAGATATTGTTGTACCCCAAAATTAATTTTTTTGTTACATTTAGACATTTTGAAGAAATGAGTAAAAGTCTTGTTAAATTAGTCAAAACGGTCAAAATTTGGGTGTGCATGTCTTGCATGAGAGGTTAAAACGCAAAATTTTCAAAATCTGACGATCTGGGTCTGCTCAGAGCAGCTTAATCTACAAAACCCAGATCTCAGTTTTTCATCCCTACTTTTTAGAAAAAACTGCTATTTTTAGAAATTTTCTAAAAATAGTAACTTCTTCTGGGTTTTTTGGGTTTCTTTTGAAATGGATACTAACAAATCTTTCTAAAAATAGAAAGTTGGTCCGTTAGGGTTCAAACTGATTTTGATTGGCTCAAAATACTTCCATATAAGGCTGGTGCAGTCAGAATCTCAAAAAGATTAGTTTTGCCCTAGTGGGTCTATTCTACTTTTTCATAAGCATATTAGGAGCTCTGAGGTCATCAATGGAGGTCAGTCATCTGCCAGGCGTCAAATTCAACATTCAAGCGTTCAACAAGAGGCGAGTCGGTGAGCAAGCACGAGGAACGAAGGAGAAGGTGAAAATTGTGAAAATTTTCTAACACTGGTTGACTTGGGCGCCCCAGGTGAGAATAGGCGCCCATCTTTTTAGGGCATTAAATGATGAAATTAGGGTTTGCGCCTCCAACCAAAGTTGCTCAGTTCTCTTCTAGCTTCGCAACGAGTCTGACTATGCAGTCAACAGATCATCTAGTTGCCCGGGATTCAAGGCTGAACAGGCGGGATCCAAACTAAAGTCAGAATGAAAAAGAATGAAAATTATCAAAATTTGACTAAGTCTGGGAACTTTGGGCACCCCTGGTGAAGAAGAGCGCCCAACTTTTTGGAGCACCTAACTCAGCAGTTAGGGTTTGAGAATATGCTCAATCTCTTCAGTATTTAGCCAGCTTCGCAACGCCTGTCTCCGTCAGAGCATTCGACTATCCAATCTCCAGCAGATTCATATCAAAGTTGAGGATACAGAATGAAGGTTTCAAACTCTGAAGGATGGAAAATAAAAAATGGCTAAGTCTGGAAGGTTTGGGCGCCCCAGGAGAGAAGAGGCGCCCAAGTTTTCTAGTGCTTAAACAGATGAATTTGCAGATGTGGCTCTAACGTGATTTCTTCGGATTTGATCAAGCTCTCCAACGAGATATTCAGCGCGTTAATCGGAGTTTGCAGTTGCCAATTACGAGAGGCTAAATAGAGGGTGAAACAAGAAGTAAAATTTCAAAATTCAAAAGCAAACATAAATAGTGAAAAAATATTATAACTTTGGGGAGTTTGGGCGCCCCAGCTTGCCAGGGGCACCCAAGCTTTTGAAGGCCCAAAACTCACTGTTTGATGAAGTTTCTCCTAGGAGACTGTTGGCGTAACAACTAACACCTCTGGAGTAAGAGTTGCTACGAACAGCCTATGTACACTACGCAATGAGTGCTCTTCAAATTAGGAGGGGAAGCTCCCTCGTTGTGCTTTACAAAAATACCTGCAAAGGAAAATAAACTAAACTAATTCCTGTCTTTTTGTTTCAGTGAGAGGTACAAGGCTTTCTTGAAAACTAATACGTTGCAGCTGAGTTTTCTCTGGTTTCGCAGATTCACTAACTACAACTAAACTTAATAACTTAAATTCTATCCAGTTCCCTCAAGAAAACAGAGCATGAGAAAACGGAGCAAGGTTATGACTATCAGACGATAAACGTGTTTAGATTCTCTACTTGAAGGCAAGGTGGCGCAACTATTATCTCAATCTGAACAAGTCTATTGGCACAAAACAGATTTAAGAATTTACCATGATAATCTTATGAAACCCTATGTGGCATAACACTTGATTATAATAGTAAAGACTCGCAAAACAGATTTATCATCACAATCTTATGAAACCCTATGTGGCATAACACTCGATTAAAATGATAAAAGATTCACAAAACAGATTTATCTAAACTAAGGGAAGTATTTACCATGACAATCTTATGGAACCCTATGTGGCATAACACTTGATCATAACAGTAAAGACTTCTCAAAACAGATTTATCATCACAATCTCACGAAACCCTATGTGGCATAACGCTTGATCAATAATGACAAAAGATTCACAAGACAGATTTATCTAAACTATGGAAAGAATCCACTATCACAATTGCATGAAACCCTATGTGGCATAACAATTAACTGTAATAGCAAAGACGCATGAACAAATACCAAAAGAGCAATATTGAGGGCAAGGTAGGCGCAGCATATATTTCTCTCTCAAGCAAAAGTTAATTACAAATGAGCAAAGCTCTTATTTATATACATCAAGGTGTAGGTAACCCTAAAATCACCTTGAGTTCACTACAGCTCTTGCAATGCATGCAAGTTATGCGCCAAACCCTAATGAAGTAAACTATACAGTTAACCGAAAGCTACCCTCAGTTAACTGGTACAAATAACCTAAAAATGGACCATGTGCAAGCATGCACGTCCTTATTTAAAGCAAAGTTAACTGGACACTACCTTCAGTTAACTGGAAACCCTAACCCTAACTCCTGTGTTGATAATTCCAAGGATGAGATAAGCATGCATTAAATCAGCAAGTAAACTCAAGACTGAAAGTCGAGTTAACTGCTCGGACTCAACCCTCGAAATTAACTGCAGGTTCCAACTGGCAGATCACTCCATGTCAACTCGGTCTAACACTTCGACCAAGAACTCATCGATCTCTCTGTCATCTGGCACTTTAACGCTGCTCAAAACAACAGTCTGTTTCTTTAGTTCTCTGCCACTTTCTGTGATCGTATGCATGCCATCTTTACATTCTTCAGTCGCCTTTCTGAAACTGGCTGCAATCACTGAAATATTCTCTAACCTAGGCGCCATAGGTTCACCTTCAAGGCTGTCACGAATTAGCTTCTCGAACTCTGCTTGAACTTTATCCAACTCAACATATGTGCCATCTTCCAGAAGATAATGACACGGAATCTGAACAACGAAGCCACTGACCAGTGCAAGTACTCCAACCACATCATCCTTGAGTGAAAACAATTTAGTAGAGATCTTCTCACATATTTCCATTCTGAGAAGGTGCTGCTCTCTCCAAGTAAAGACTTTCTCCTGATCCTCATCAATCTCCAAGGCATCGTATGCAACTGACAATTGAGATACCAGAACACGATCTTTTGCCAAATTCTCTGCAACCGCAATCTCAAGTGACTGAACACCCTGACGGAGTTTATGTGCATCACCCCTCAACTGATACAAATCTGCAAGAAGAGTTTTACCAGCAGCAACTAAACTTTCAATCCAGTTGTCTAAAAGTCTGCCATGACTGACCAACTGATCCAATTTTTGTTGTTCTATAGGTGTATGCTGAGGAAGAACAGGTGTCCTACTCGAATTCCCATGAACAAGATCATAAATGTATCGATGAAGTTGACCAATTTCAGCTTTAAGTAATGCCTTATCTTCTCCATCTTTGGTGATACGCTCTTCAAGATTATTGGTAACAATCTTAAGAAGAGATACATCTGTCTCTCGTGTAGTCCTGCCAAGATTAGCCTTAGTAAATGTAAAGTCACCAACCTCGACTTCATCTAAGCTTTTACCCTCTGGAGGAACTGCAACTTCAATAACGATTTCTGATTCTGGAGTCTTCTCAATGTGCACTTGTTTCTTGATCTTCTTGTTTGACCTTTTCTGATAAGGTTCACCGAACTCAGATAAGTCAAGGTTGTATGAAGGTTCACGCCTCTGTCTCCCTAAAGACTTCTCGAGCCAACAAGACTGAACAATATTCTCAATTCGCGGAGAGACTGTCCCTGATGTATCAACCTGTCGTGGTTCAGGTGTCTCCGATCCAGCTTGAATTGGTGTCTCAGGCTCAGAACTTATGTCAATAGGCTGTTCATGAGGTGAACTAGGAGGAGAAACATGAGGCTCGGCCTGAATAACTGTCTCTACTAGAACCTCAAGAACATTTTCAACTTGTTTCTGCTTCCGTCTTACCAGTAGCTCTCTTCCCTGTGTTTCCACTGAGTCTAACCCCTTCAGGAGGTATTATAATGGCCTTGACTCTGGGTCTTGCTCTAGAAGTAGAAGGCAACGAAGAGAAATCCTTTGGCGGCTCTGCCACAGGAACTGACTTCCGTGTACGTTTGCTCTCCAAGAACAACTTACTAGTCTTGATAACTGATCTGGAAACCTCTTCGATAGAAATATTCTCCTTGGCATACCAATCAGGTGAGCGAAGTGGCTGCCGAGCAACTTGATCCTTGACATATGAATTGAGAAGAACTTCTCCATCATCATCCGATAGACCATCAACATCTTCTGACAAGTAATCAGAGAGCTGACCAATAGTGAGTCTATAGTAGTGACGACGGCGGACCTCGAATTCATCTTCACAATTAGCCCAGAAGTCTTCAAGTGCTGGCGCATGTGCAATCCTTCGCTCTAACCGATCTGCATAATGACCGAGAGGATCATAGGAACGCCTCTCAGTATAAGTCTTGAGTTTGAACCTTTCTATCTCAGTAGACATAAACCTGGCATCTGTCGCCGCATCACATGTGAAAATTCCCAATGTGAATGGAAAATTAGCCGCAGTCTTATGACGACTACGAAGAAAGAAATGAACGTGCTGCATCTGTCTGAGGAACTCCATAAAAATGAGCTTATCTGAAGGGTATCTCGGTAACATCAGGGGTTCTCCAACATATCCATAAACTCGGATATATGTGAAAGTAGGGAACTGGATAAACCAATCCGCCCAAGTCTCCATCGCTGATTTGGCCTCGGCAGAAATACGAATGTGCATTTCATCATCAAGATCTCTTACTGTTCTCATGGAAAAGTGATCATTCACTGCTTGGAAGTCCTGCTCGGATTGAGAAAACTCCAACTGAGGATAATACTCATGAACACGCTGAACACCGAGAGTGCCATTGGTTTTAAGAAACCTGTAGCTACCTTGAAAAGCAACCAAGTAAACCAAGTAGGATATCATATGAAACTCATGATACTTGAGAAAGTTAGTAATTTGCTGATGTAAGCAATCACTAATCAGCATAGCCCAATCAAAACGCTCTGTACCATCAAGAACTCTGGTAATCAGGTAGAACATCCATGGACGAAAAGTGCTAGCATCTGATTGACCAGTAACTCGGTTAAGTAAAGTTATCAAAACAACAACTTCCTCTTTGAATTCACCGCGACCAACCTTCTTAGGCAAATTAGTCTTCTGAACTGTCAACCATTTCTGAGCCACTTTCCTCTGCGAACGTTGCTGATCAGCATTCCATATCTTCTCACAAGCCTCAAGAACCACAGTGAAGTTATCTGAACGAGGAGGAATAGCAAAACATTTTTCTATGTCCTTCGGATTGAGACTGCAAAGAACCTTGCCATCTGCTGATCTGATTTGTCGTGAAGACGAGTCATAATGCTTAATGCAAGCAAGTACGAACTCAAGATCAAAAGTAGTAACAGGAATAGATGCCGCTGCCAACAACCCGGAACGCTCAAGATTCCTCAACGAATTGCTGTTAACACCTTCCAAACTGCTCAGATTGACCACTGGATAAACATGGTTTAGGTCCGTATCTGACATTTTGATGAAATTATGTGTGAGAGCCGATTTCACCTTGTAATCAATGAGATTGAACTGCATTTTGAAAATGATGACTTTTGACTGTAAAGTCGAATATATTTGGAGAACTTTCTGAAAACCCCTGGATAAAGCTAAAAATAGCCTCTGACGAAAGAAATTTTCGAAGTTTTTCTGGAACATGGGTTTTGTGCACAACTGAATTCTGAACAAACCCAAATAGCTGGATTCTCGAAAAAATGTGATTCAAGCCCACATGCAAAGAGATTCTCGGAAAAAGGCACAGAGCTTCAGAATGAAAGCCAGGGGCGATTTTCTCGAAAAAATCTAAGACGTGGGTCTCGCTACAAATGCTGAAATATGTGAACCCTGATGATCAGATTCTGAATGTGTTGAATTTCTTTGACATGCGAAGAAAGTACCTAAGATGAGAAATAGAAGAAATAAGACAGAAGATAGAAAGTTTTGCTTGTCTGCTTCTGAAAAATCTGCCAACCTCTTCTCTGTAACTTGATAAAACCTGCATGCAAAGTGAAAAGAAAGTCTAGAATCGCCTTCCTCTGAACAATCTGAACTCGTTGCTATGAAGAACACTGAATTCGGACACCTGAATCACCTTAAGCTTGCTGGTCGCTCAAGAAGAATATGAGCTTCAGAGCAAAAGATGATGAAATAATGGACGCCATGGCTGAAATATATAGATTTTCATCATAGAGAATTCGCACTAAGCAAAGAATTCATGGAAAATGGCGCTTGGCTTCTAATTGGACCCCATTTTAGTTAACTGTAACTCGAATATGCTAAATAAATAGCCATGCATTAGGGTTACCCTTTCAAGTCTTCAGTTAACCACTCTCTACGAGTTTGACTTCAGTTAATCATCTTCATTGAGTTCGCCATCCTTCACACTTGCTTTGGATTCACCAAATTTGACCTAAAGCGACCCTTTTGATAACTTCAGTTAGCAATCTTGATTGAGATGAGGAATTCGCCATCTTCATGCAATAAACAATCTAAAAATAGCGACCCTTTTGGAACTTCAATTGGCCTTCAAGAATGCGCCAACTTCACATGCTTTAATCAATAAAATCTAAATATAGCAACCCTTTTGGAACTAAAGTTGCCATTCCTTGAAAAGTGCGTATCTTCACCAATTCATGCTTCACTATTCAAACCTAAATATGGCGACCCTTTTGGAACTAAAGTTAACTTCATGCGCCATACTTCACTAAAATATGCTTCATCATTCAATTCGTCCCACTTGAACTCCAGTTGACATTTAATGAAGCGCCATCTTCACTAAAAACTTCACAACTGTAACCAAATTCGCCATGCATGTGGACTTTAGTTGACATTCAGTGATAATCTTCAGTTAAGTGGACATGCAATCAAGTTAACTCGACATGCAAGATAGTTAACTGAACATGCAAACTAGTTAACTCGACATGCAAACTGAAAGATCACTCCACATGCCAACATATGAACTGAAGATGACAACCCAGAAATCATTTAGTCTAACTGCAGTCAGAACTCCAGTTAAGGCGTCCATTCAACTCACTTTCGAAAATTCAACTTTGAACTCTTAAGCGAATTCCAGACTTAGCCAAATTTCATGAAAATTTAAGCTAAAACCTCTGCCGGGACCTCTGTTCATCCTCTGACACCGGTTGACTGACTTCTCCGATTGACTGGCTGACAGGTGCATTGCAAAGCTTAGTGAAAACTGATCAAAAGATATCTTGAGACTGCACGTCATAAAACTGACATCTAAAGACTCAAAAATCCAAGCGCCTTTTTCAAAAGCTGCTCTTTTTCTCTGACTTAGTCAAATTTTGACTTCTGTACTTCGTACGAAGGGAAAAATAAATCCTTCATAACTTCTTTTTTAACTTTCAGGACTGGAACTCAGGTTCACTGCGAGCTGACATCATTCTGCACAACAGCTGCAAAGGCACATTTCCCAAGAAAACAACATCTGAGGGGTGAAAAACAAGGGCGCCTTTTTCAAAAGTTGCTCTTTTCGTCCCAGACTTAGCCATTTCAGGAACTGGCTAGAATATCACAAAAACCTCGACTGCAAGCTGCTGAGGCATCTCACGAACTGACAGAGACAGGCAACGGAAAGCTGAACGTAACACGGACACATTGAATATCTAAAATCATCAGAAAGAAAGCATTAAAGGCTTGAAAAGCTTAGGCGCCTTTCCTAAAATGTGCTCTTTTGCTTTTTCCTCTGACGTTCTGACTAAGATTTGACCCTACGTTTGACCTCAGGTTCAGGCACTTCAGCAACTCAGATTCACCCACTGACGGATGCGTTGCGAAGCTTGAACAAAAGTGAGACAAACATCTTGGATGGCATTTAGCCAAAAACCTTCATTTGGCACCTCAAAAAGATGGGCGCCATTCCCAAAAGCTGCGCTTTTTACCAGTGTTAGTCAATTTTCACTTTCGCCTTGTTTTGCGCTGTATTCACCACAACTTGCTCGAAACAGGTCCGTTTGACAGACTTGATAGCTCACTGCAAAGCTGACGTGATGCCGGACGAATGTCTGCTGGAGGTGACAAACCCTAAAAACAGGATCTGGACCCCTAAAAGATAGGGCGCCCATTTGAGAAAGTGCTCCCTTCTCCAGAGAGAAAATTTTGATGTTTTCGTTCAGATTTTCACTTTTCTTAAATCTTTTCAGTGACAGAATGACATGACACTGACACCAACTCCATATTTAAAAACCCCAAAAACGACCTTCTGACAACACTTTAACAAGATTAAGACTCAATTAAGCAAAATGCCTTAGTGAAGCAAAAATTTTGGTTTTGGGTACAACAGAGACCCCTCTCAATATCTCCTCAACTTCGCAACGAGCATAACCATCAGTTTATCCGATGCCCGGATCACCAAATTCGACAAGATCATCTGTGGAAGAAGAGTTAATGAAGAAATTGAAGATCATAAAAATAGCTAACTCTAGACAAAATGGGCGCCCCTGGAGGAAATAGGCTCCCATGAATTCGAAGGTCGAAATGAAGTTTTTAGTTAAAGACGCCTCCAAAACAATCTTCTCAGAATCAATCAGGCTATGCGATGAATCATCTAGCTCGCCCATCGAATCAATTTGGAACCCAGAAATCAAGATCAAACCGGGGGTCAAAATAGAAGAGAAGTTGAAAAACCTCAAAAAATGGATAAGTCTAGAAAAGGTTGGGGCCCCTAACCAAGAAGGGCGCCCAACTTCTCATGCCTTAGTGAAATTTGCAAGAGGATGAGGACGTCCAAGTTCAATGAACAGAGACTTTTAGGGTTTTTGAGGATAAAAGCAAAAGAAAGCAAACCTAATTCAAACCCTAAGTCTATTTAACACCTCTCTTCAATGTAATTTTCATTATTTTTGCAAATATCATTCAAAGGAGAAAGTTGGAGCATCAAGTTTGAAGAAATTTTTCAAGATTCAAGAGTTCAGTTTGCTAGTTATTCATCAAATTTTTCAGACCAGCAACATAAACCCTTACTTTTTCATGGTTTTTCATCCAGAAGATCAAATTTTTCAAAGAGAAGACCAAGGTTTTCAAATTTTCAGCCCTCTGGGTCTTATCACCTCATTCTTTTGAAGAAATTTTCAAGAACTTCATAAAGTTACAGCAGCTGCTTTTTGCTTTGCATGTTAGTGAAATCCTCAGTGCATTCAATTTTCAATCATCTGGTTCCTCTCAAATCAGTTTTCTAAAGAAAACCCATATCACAGCGTTTTTCAAGAAAGTTTCAAATTCTAGGGTTGGCTGCTTTTTCGATCAGCCGTCAGTATTTTGTGAATCTAATCAACTGGGTTCATTTCTAATTGCATTTTGAACAAAATCCAGGTGCCAGCTTTTTTTGTAAAAATTTCAACAAATTAAGGTTTGCTGCTTTTTCAGTATAAAATCAAAATTTTCGAAAACGGACGATCTGGGTTGTCTTGCAACGAAATTCTAAGCAAAACCCATATCTCAGAAAAAATTTCAAAAATTTGTCCGTTGGAAGAAGAAAAATCAGCATTCTAAAAATAGTAAGTTGCTCAAAACTTGTCTGAACCTAGGCGAGTTTACAGTCATTCTTCAAGGTTTCCGAAATGGAGTACACTACCAATGTTTTCAAGACTGACTCAGTTCTCTATCATGATTACATCAAAACAATTGAGACAGACTTACATCATATCAAGTCGGTGTTTGATCTACACGCTTTGGAGAGCGCAGGCAACACTACCATCAGAAATCTGGGACACTCTGAACTCCTCGTAGCAGCGTCTATTCCTATATCAGTTCAGAATCTTGAGTTCGTGAACGCTGGCATCAAGCATTACAACCCGCTACAAAGCGAGATTCAATTAGTTGATGGCAGATTGATTTGCAATTTGAAGCCTGATATGATTGAGAAATGCTTTTCCATTCCCCCATGGCCTAAAAGTGTCACTATCTCAAAGGGTGAATGTGAAAGGATATGGGAAATGCACAAAGACAAATATAGCAAGAAGATTGCACAGAGGTGGATGAAAGAGAAGCATAAGACTTTGCCAAAGAACGTCGAGCGAGGGGAGTTCAAAGATGAGATTGCTATCATAATCACCTTGCTCAACAGGGTCACTGGATCGGAGGATGCTACCAAGTTTCAGCCTTGGATGTTTTATGCCATACCCCACATCATGAAGAAGACCGAGTTCTATGATTGGCCTACCTTGATCAGTGACGGCCTTCATCAGTAGACAACAGAATACTTCCAGTTTCATGAATTCCATATGGTTTCTTACCTAGTCTACCTGGTGGCCTATCAAGGTCAATTCAGAGGGTTGAATACCGAGGGATCACTGAGCGTACAACATATCTACAACTTCTACCCTCAGTTGGAATTCACAAAGTCGCTGCATCACTACAAGAGGGTGAATGAGGCTTTTCTGATGTACACAGTGTGGGACATGGACAATGAATTGCACGTCCGTATCTCTTCAGTTGCCAGGGCAGCGATGGCGGAGTGAGCAGATTGGTTCATACTATTTCCTACTTTCACCTATCTCAGAGTCTATGGTTATTCAGGTGCCCCGCTCATGCTACCAAGGTACCCGTCAGATGAGGTCATCTTCATTGAGTTCTTAAGGCAGGCCCACGATGTCCACGCATTCTTCAGGAATAGAAAGAAACCCGCCCTCAATTTTCCATTGGGACTAGGAATCTATACATGCAGGACAAGCAAATGCTAAGACAATGGGAGATGAGTTAGACAAACTTGGGATCAAGCCTTACAGTGAGAGACGACCTTATGACCCTCATGGTGTCTACGCTAGCCGACTTGAGAAAAACTATGCTCATATATCCGCCCTTGAAGATTTTTGGGCTAATTGTACAGATGAGTTCGAGGTGCGGAGGCGTAGTTACAGTAGGCTTACTCTTCACCAGATGAAAGACTGCTTATCCAAAGACATAGAAGGGTTGTCAGATGATGATGAGGATGTGCTTCTCCCGATGTATACTTAGAAGTGAATTGAAGATTAGCCCCTTCCTCAAGTTAATTGGGCTAATAAAGACTCCCTCTTAGTTGAAGACAGGACAAGACAAGTCCTTGAACTTAGCAAGGTTTTCCTAATCCTTAAGAGGAAAAACTCCATTCCAGTAGCAGAGCCGCCAAGGACACTTCCCGCTTCCTCCAGAGCACAGTCAAAAGGGAAGGGCATAAATCAGTCTCAAGAAGGCGTCAAGGGCAGTAGGTCAAATAAAAATGTAAGAAGAAGATTAGACTTCTCAAGCATAGTCATACAGGAGCAACCTACAGTTGTAACAGAAGTTCTTCCTGACGAGCTTGTACCCCAGAAAGAAGCAGAGGAGCCGCCTTTAACACATGTTTTTGTACCCTTGGTAGAGCCTTCACCGATTCACCTCGACCTGGATATTGAAGATGATGAAGAAATTGCAATTGTACCTCCTAAAGGAGTTAGTAAAGATACTACCGTGTCTTGGCTTGAGAACTCCTTAGGAAGGGTAAGAAGAAGACCTTCATATCAGGTAAATTTTGATGATCTTGACAACATCTATCAAGAACCTCCTAGGAAGAAAGCAAAGAAGCAAGTTCACTTTGATAGGAATCCTGATGGTGAGATGGTCATGGAGACTGCATTACCCCCAGAGGACAAGAAAAGGGATGAGGTGAATATGGATGACTTCGTGATGGTAAAGGCTAATCTTGGTAGAAATACCAGACATGCAGATGTGAGTCTATTCAGAGTTGTGTCCGAAAGTCTTCAGGAAAGAGTGCTCAAGGATGGAGAAGACAAAGCAGCCCTCAAGGCTGAAATGCAGCAGCTCAGGCTTTACATTTCTAACCTTGTCCATGGTTCTTCACAGGCTACTTAGTTGCTGCCCCAGGTTTTAGAGACACCAGCTGATCATCATCAGTTGAGACAGCTGGTCATTTGTGGGAAAGAAACTTAGGAGTGGATTGACAGTTTCATTGTTAGAGGAAAGGAGATCTTGGAACAGATGTTTCAGTTGAGAGAAAACGCTCATGAGCTACATCAAGGTATCCAAGGGTTTGAACAACCAGTGGCTGAAGTTAAACCAAGGCATCAAATCATTATTGCTGATTTAGATACAGCCTATGGTTTAGCAGTTTCAAAAGAACACAAGAGGCAGATCCTTGCTTGGAGAGTGCGCCATGTTTTCAAAGTTAAAACTTACGAGAGGATATCTGAGGAGTTTGTTGCCTACAAACAAAGGGTGATTGAAGCTCTTCTTTTCATCAACGAGTTTGTCACAGAGATTCCTTCTCGGTACAGTCTTGAAGATGGTTCCTACGTCGGGCTTGATGAAGTGCAAACTCAATTTCAGAGAGTTGTTCGCAGCTGTGATGGCAGCAATACAGTTGGCGGGAGGATGAGTCATATTTCGATGATGTCAACAAAGTTTGAAAAGGCGGCCAATGAGGTCAAAGATTTCCTGAGATCAGTTGCAGATGGTGAAGATATTCTAGAAAAGCGGTATTTTGCTATTGATGGCATAGATGCACCGAACCAAGACACAATTTCTAACTTCCTAGCGGATGTGATCGAGCTTTAAAGCAGCTTTCTTCCCACTTTCTTTCTATTCTTGGAATAATTCTTATCCATTCTTTGAGAAGAGAAAGAAGATAAATGTAATAATTGGCGTTTCCCGCTTTTCCTGCTTTCTTAGGTGTTAGATGTTATCTTCCTTCTAGATTTAGAAATAAAGCTTGCTTGCTGAGCAAGCCCTAGATTGTGAAAGCAAGGAGATTTTAGGATTCCCTACCCCTTTGCTTGCCTATAAATAAGAGCCTTTGCTCATTAGTTTTCTTTAACCATGCTAGTGATAACAAAACGTTGAGCCTATTGTGCCTTCTATTTGTTATTCAGGTGTTGTTATATTGTTTTATGATAGCAAATTGTTGAGTCTCTTTTAGCCAACAAGGAGTTATTGTAATTTTTGTTCTCTTCGTGTAAGAACAAGATTGCAAGCCTCTTTAGCTGCAATTTCTTGTTCCAGGCATGTTGGTAGTAAATTTTGTTCTAGAAATTTGAGATATAAAATCATGAGCCTCCTTTGCCTTGGTATAATGTCTCAAATTTCCGTTATTTGAGTTATGCTTTTATGATCTTAATTTCAGCTTACATTGAAGTGTGGAGATGTTTGTTGAGAAAGAGTTTATTGAAGCATTTTGTCAGAGAATCAACCTTGTTCATTTCTAGTTTCTCTTGCTCTGCGTATTACTTGAGAAACTAGAAACGTCTTTAGTTTAAGTTAGTCGTAGTTGAAGTTCTTAAATCAGAAAATCTCAGCTGCAGCGTTTGTGTTTAATAAACCTTGTGCTCTAGCTGATCAAAAAATATAGGCAACTTAGTTTTTAGTTTACTTTCTTTCAACACCATCAGCAAGAGGGAGCTTCCCCTCCTAATTTGAAGAGCAGTTTTACTGTGCATAGCTGTTCGTTTCAAATACGCATTCCAGAGGTGCAAATTTAAACGCCAACAGATATCAAGAATAAGAGGACTGATTTTGTACATTTTGGCATTGAAGAGGTAAATGGGGTCCGAAGAGTTGAATGAAGGATGGATACAAAAAGCAAAAGAGGCTAAATTAGTGGCTGCCAATGCAAGAAAACACCTTCAAGAAGTTAAAGAAAAGGTCAATCTCATCAACATAGCAAGGCAAAAAA
>VDFB02002906.1:0-33957 GCA_007258455.2 Sequoia sempervirens | reverse complement strand
GGGTGGTGTTATATGATTTTGTTGAAAAGACTACCGAACATGATTCGATAATTTTGGTCATGGACGAGAAAACTACTATATTGGCCAAGCTCACTCACAGCTTGATAAAGAAAAGAGCGTACTTTCCCATGAGCGCAGAGACATGGAAAAATGCCTGTTGTCATGGTCGGAAATGAAACAGGTAAAGCTCAGTAAATTTGTGGAGGTTGGGGTAATTCCCGACAAAGAAAAGTTCGTAGAGGTAAGAGAATCACTGAAACACAGAATTCAAGTGGTTCAATCTCTGATAGAAGATCTTCACCAAATACAGGAGATGTCGACGGGCATCGCACCATTCTTGACAAAAGTATTAGAGAGTTGCCTGGTCAACTTCTTGAGGAAAATCGTATCTTCCTCACGTCAGAATATCCCCGATCTTCAAGGAAGCCATCACGAATTTGATTGACAGTTCAGACTTCTCAGAAGCTTCGCCGAACATCATTTGTGATACAAGGCTCACATTGGACAACCTGAAGACGCATCTTGACAGGTGCAAGAAGGTTCACTCATCTGCCATGAGATCGATCACGAGAATTCACACCATTGTGGATTACACCATTGGTCCAGATGAGAAGTTTGTGCAGGAGACTAGGAGGAAATTTGAAGACTTCCGCGCCCAATGCAAAGAAACGTGAAGCAGCCCCCTATTCTCCAGTGTTAGACATTTCCGGTGCATCCCATTATGCATCTTGTAAATATTTCTCGACATTTTCGAATGTCATTTTGTAAATTGTAATTACACCAAGTCCAAAGATGTAATATTTTCAAAACAAATTACACTTTGACTTTGGTCAAAGTTAGGTGAGATCTCCTAAAATCGCTCACCTAACTTTCCCTGATTTTCTCAATCTCTTTCCTTCTTTTGCTCATCCCTCTTTCTATATAATGTGAGGGATTTTCATTGTAATATGATCTTTTAGCCTTTTGCAACGAAGTGCTGCCCTTTTGTAAGCAAATTTGTGAAACTTTGCGTTCATGCTTTGTGAATGAGATTCGATTAATAAAGAAAAGGATTGCAAGCCAAACTTTGCGTTGGATTCGATACTTTTGTGAGTTAATCTTATTTGGTAGTGATTAGTTCGAAGAATCTGAAAGACTCTAAGTAGTTTATGTAAACTTTGTGTTACATCTATTATTTAGATTGCATTGTTATTTCTGTTTATCATTGGTTGAATGATCTACAAGACTTTGTGCTTGTAATCATTCATGCTCTTGCATGTTCTGGTTGAGTGATCTACAAGACTTTGTGCTTGTAATCGTTCGTGCTATTTGACACTTTTGTTGGATGATCTACAAGGCTTTGTGCTTGTAATCGCTCATGCTGTTCAAGAATTGTTGCCTAAGAAGACCGTGTTTCTAACGAGCAAACGGTCCGTCTACGCAGATCCAACACTGAGTAAAGCTACGGAACCACTTTGTGCCTTCGTGAGCTTTCCCTTTTTACTTTATTTTGTTTGTTATTAATCACTTCTGGTATCTCTACGCTTCGCTTTGACGAGATAGAGCTATTGGTATTACTGCTAGTTGTTAGTTTTAGGTTATTAAGAATTCTGAACTTCCAACGGTGAAGCATTGTAAACATCTTCTCTGAAAAAAGAGAGAAGGATGAATGTAACACACCCCCCCCACTCTGTGAATTTTGTGTACATTTTGTAATTACTTGTTTGTTTTACTATCGCTTTTGTTAGCAGTAAGAAGGGCGCCTCCCCTTTCCGAGAGGAGAGATTCACATGTCACATAGCTGTGGCTGAAGTCCAAGTTGTGTAATCTATCGAAAAGCTGATTACATAATTTTCACCCAACACAATACTCATCTTAAAACAAAGCCATATCTCACAAGTTTTGTTGATTAGTGTTGCACACCGAAACGAGGTTCACTTAATGATTCCATCAATTAATAATGTCTTAACAGTAGGTGGGGAAACCCAATTAAGTTCACCCTTAGCAAATTAATATGAAGGATCTTCAAGGACACCAATATCTCAAATTTAGTCCTCTCCACCATTATGATTTAGACGTACAAGGACCCTTGTTGGTTCATCCCATTAAACTTTAAAGCATAGGCTAGGTTAATTATTTATCAACAAGAAACAACCATATTGTGACTGATTCATAAAATTCCCTAAAAAAAGCTATCTAATACTACATTCATCTTTCTAATAAATCTTTAATAATCAAGATCAATAATGATATACAATGATTGTAACTTTAGAGAAAATGCCCTCATAACAAGTCCCTACTCATAACCTCAATGGTATTCATACAAATGTTGTTCATACAACTAGGGTCAACTGGTGTTGGCTTAGTAGTGCCATCCGTAATTAACCATAACCTATTTACATCCATAGGATGTACGGAAAACATACTTAACCCAAACTAATAATAACATTATCCCATATACAAGAATATAGAGCATATATATCAACTTAGAAGGTGTGTTAATATTAGTCCATACCGCCATATGATATGGGGTAGTATCATTCATCCTAACATATCATAGTGCTGAGATCTATTACCATCACCAAGAAACTCAAGCTTTACATGGTTATACCACATCCAACCATATAAACATATCCCTACCAATATTTAGTTTGAAAGTTTTGCAATATATTGAGTGATGTGAAAGCCTTATAAAAGTTTCATAGGTATATGATCCATTTTCTATTTCGTGGTTTTCTTTTCTATTTGCTTCCTCAAAGTTCTCTATTGATATTTGATAATGATATGTTCCTTATTTAATTTCTCTCTGAATGTTGATGTTGATCTTCTTTGAACATTGATATTTAGCAAATAAAAATTATGACCATGAAGAACAGACTTGACACCTTTCACTTGGCATTACATTCTTAGTATCTTTGCAATCTGTTATTTCATTTCAAAAGTATTCTTCAATTTAATCACATGACATATTCAGGCTCTAGACAACAATGGTCATTGGAGGAGCTCACAAGACAATAGCCAGACACTAAATCAACATTATTGTATGATGAATGTCAATGCCTTGTTTCAAAGCTCTAACTAAATCTATCACCTATACATTGTGAAACACTGCATGGTGTGAAACGTACAATTGATTCATTGTAATTCAGCTTCAAAGACTCAAGATTCAATATACATGTTTGATCACCATGGTTGACATGTTCAAAACCTGATGCAATTTTTTTCCAAAACTTTAGAACTCTTATATAGTTTTCCAATGCTTCAGAAAAAACAAAAAAAAAAGAGCACATTTGGAAAAAATATTCTCTTAAAAGGATTGCATTGCCAAGGGAGGAAACAACCAAACTTGTCATCCATTGTGAAAAGTCTGTCAGCCCAAATGTATGAAACCAGGATGAATGCCACTTATTCTTTCATTACTAGTTTGCTAAAGTAACAAGAAAAAGAAAGTGAAACCATCAATAAGAGTAAAATTTTCAAATCCTCGCTCATTTGCTTTCCACTCTACCCAGATCTTGAGGTAAAAGTACATAAACATGTTTGTAAGTTGCATGAGATTGACATACTTTGGAGAGATTTAACATCATCTAAATTTGATAAGAAGGCAGTTTGATGATACACAAACAAGGGAGCAAAATATTGTTTCATATAGGATTTCCAAAGCCCCGAACAACAACGAAATGCCCTAGATAGACATTTTAGTGGAAGCAATATATTAAACATATATTGGTCAAACAAGAAAACAACCCAACAGTTAAAAAATAAATTCTTACCAGACTGTTTGCTGTTGTAGAATGTCTCCATGTCTCTGTTTATTAATGCCCTATTTTCCTTATTTTATCCTGCACATTTCTCACATTCAAACCAGCATCTGCTCATATTTTTTTGGCTAAAGCACCTAGAAGACTATGTCGTATATATATGGCTGAGTGGTCCTTTCAAACTCACAATTGATTTTAAGAACTTTTCCTGTAATCCCTTCCTTTCTTCAAATATCTCTATTTCTCTCTTACCGAGTCTTCATGCCAATTGCCAAATAAGTTTTTCATGCAATCTATAATAAATGCAATAAAAAGGGCTTATGCTTACAAGAAGCCATGTGACTCAAGATAGCAGTTAAAATACCTTCAGCCCCCTATGTGTGCTTTTACCATTCCTCCTCCATGTCTACCAGGCAGTGCCCAATAATCCTTTGATGAAATTTCTCTATCCTTTACTGGATGTCCATACTTTGCACCTACCTGTCACTTCTAGTGGAGCTGTTGCAAATGGATGCCATACCCCTGCCATGACGCCCATACCTGCACCATTAGTTCTGTCCCTTCCATCCCTTTTTCTCGAAAGGGCTTTTAATTTATTTATTTTTTCACGTAACGTCCAGCAGGTATGTGGGCCTACCACGAGTGATGTGACTAGAGGGTAGACTTCGTTTTCTAAAATCTTCTAAATTGGGTTTAGGATTTCTTTTTCCCAATCCTAGAATGGCTGTGGATCCATTTATGTTTCTGAGTTGGATCTCTGGATGAAGGTACTATTATAAATATTTTGACTGGGCCATGTAGATGTTATAGGCCATTGTGCAACAGATACAAATTAATAAAATGTATTCTTTGTCTTTACCACTGTGAAGCACATTGTTGGCAGAACTGTTTTCAAAGGATAGTATTCCTATATGGTACTTTTTTTCCTTGCCTCTGGTTTTGTGATTTGAAAGTTGCTTGAAAGAGGTCATTTCATTTTTTATTGTTAATTTGTTTGAACTATATATGATTTCATGATATTTAAGTTTGAACAATGAAATGAAAGAGGTTAGTCTTTGTGCCATCCAATTTAGGCTTTTAATCTTGTCCATGATCCTACAATTTTAATGGTTTTATGGAAGTCACTTGTAGATTTAGAGGATAGGTTAATCCTTTATTTTCAGCAAAAGCGGGAAATCTCTATTTCTTTTTTCCCTTGTTTGAAACCTTCTAAGATAATTATATAGGATTTCAATTGCTCATTCAACAATAGCTCTATACATTTTCTATATTTCTCTACTTGATTGCTGATGGGATGAAGACATAATTAATTTTAATTAGATATTTTGTTTGAGTTACAGTTATGATGATTTATGTCAAACAAAACAAAACAAAACGATCTTATATCTTTACCATTGTTAAAAAATCTCTTTTACAAAAATTATGTGCAAAGGAACTTTAACATTTGCTAAATATTCACTCTTTTACCCTTTCTTACATCAACAGTTAAGGGAAAAGGCTTTGTCTTGAAGCGTCTAAGTTGAATTTAAACTTTTTATTGTTCAATCCATAAATGGTTTATAAACAATTTTACATTTCTCAGTTGAAGTGCTGGTGGGATGAATATATGATTAATTTTATAGTCATTTTCTCAGATATGTAGGTTGTACTTTACCATGCAACAAATTAAAAACAGAGCAAACTGATTTTCTGTCTTTACTGCTGTTAACAACTCTTTTACAAAAGCTCTGAAAATGATAGTTTAGTAATAGGAATCTATTTATTTTATTTGGTGGATAGAAATACTTGCTTTCCATTGGCTGATCTACCTTTTCCTTTCAGCAAAAGGAGAGTGACTTTTATTTTTTCTTCCTTATTAAATCTTTTGATTTGATTTTAAGAATTTTCTTTCTCAATATATTATTTGTTTCCTTGGCTAATTGTCTGTGTGCGTGCGTGCGCGTGTGCATGTGTGTGTGTGGTTCATATGAAATTACTTTTTTTTAACTTGGTAAATCTTGGGTAAGGTCAGTCACCTCTAACACAGTATAGGGTATGTTTGGACTGCATTCTTTAGGTTCATAAACACTGGTCATTCTGGAATTCGTCCTATAGTCATTACACTGTAACCTCTCCACATGGTGGCTTTATGAGCCACAATATTATAAATTTACAAGTGGCCCTTAATACCAACACACTACAACCCCTTAAAATGTTTATATTTTATTTAGGTTCTGAACTAAATTTACCTTAGATGGGTTAGATCTGATAGTATTTGAGCCCAAGATGTTGCCATAATTCAATCAAATTAAAAGAACCACCAGACATTATAGAACAAAACCTCTTTTCTTTATTTGAACCTTAATGTATAGATTTAATACCAAATTACAAGGTTTTGATAATTTTCATCTCTTTAGATTATGTAGGAATTACAAACAAGAGCTTTATGATTGCATTTTCTGTTGTCAAACATTCAAGGTTCTGTGTCACCAATTGTGAATAGGCAGTTGTTTAGTATACAGAATAAGAAATTACTTTTCTCTGCCCAGTACCCTGAGGGAAGAAACATTTCTTTGTTTCTCATTTTATTATTTCTGGTCTTATAATCAATTCACATCCAAACTAATTTTTAGATTAGGTTTTAACTTTTTATATATCTGTCCACCCTTACACGAGTAATAATAATTTGCAAACACCACTGTTATATCAGTAATGTGGATTTATCTACCCATTATGTATGAAGCTTCTTTAGCTTTCTATCATTTGTCACTAGACTGCAATAATCCATGTCATATTTTAATTGACTGTCTATGAGGAATCAAAATTGAAGCAACATATGGAAGGTCAACTACTACAACATTTAGTCATTGGAGTTGTCGATGATAATAACATGCCACAATTTGAAATATGCCAGGCCTATTGCTTCAGATAAGAATGGGTTAATATTACCATTTTAGGGTTGTCTTGTGAAGTTAACATAGCATAGTGACAATTACATTTTTTCTATGTTGCCTTGTGAAGGACCAAGAATGGTTGTATTTACAGACATGGGTTAATATTATCATTTTAGGATTATCTTGTGAAGTTAACATAGCATTGTGACTATTACATTTTTTCTATGTTGCCTTGTGAAGGACCAAGGATGGTTGTATTTACAGACATACAGTCCAGATTGAAGTCATTAATTAATCAGCCTTGTTCCCCTAAGAGATTGGAGCTGGTGCAAATCAAATAAATAAAGCTTCTTGGAATGGGTTTCAAGTAAATGTTTTCTGCTTAAATGGTTAGTATTTGAGAAGTTAGTTTTCACCTGTAGTTTTTAGCATTTGGAGATAGATTAGAACCATCGAGATTATTTTTATTTCTCTATGATAGATACAAATATGATGTGAATTTTAATTGTGAGTATTGTGGGATACAAATTTTCCAAACAGAATAATAAGTAAAATATGGTGAACATGTTTTATAAATAGTTTCTAGCAAGTTTTAATGCATGTCCTGTTATATTTTCTTGGAAATTCTCTTTCAAAGAACTTAGGATATTTATCTTTGAAATCTTAGAAAATTGAAATGTTTTTATGGTTTATCTTCAATGGTGTGCCATGATTTTGGTGTAGAATTTAGCATTTCTTCTTTAGATTGCTCAAGATTGCTACCAAAAGGACAAAGAAATGCAAGAAGCTATAATCCTATTGGTTCAGTCTAGATTAAAATTAATACAAAATCATGAGTTTATTCGAACAAACAAATAATTTATATAGTTTTAAGTGACAAATCGTGTGTAGTTTTCACCATTCCTCTGTAATGAACCGGACCAATTTTTTTTTGATTTTTTCACAAATGATTACAATGCAACATGCACCCGTTAAGGTTAGCATAAACCAAAACGATGCGGAAAGTAACTCTAACCAGAATGTACACCAGGATCCCGATGTGGGCAAGGTGTGAGCATTGGTCAGAGGATCTCAAAGGAAAATGCTGAACAAGAACTCTAACCAAGTGATGCGCCGGTGAACGACGAGCATACGGTCAGAGGATCCCTATCTAATGCAATACTGAAAAAGAGCTCAACACCAAGTATGTGCTACTCAATCCGTGATGGATCAGAGGCGACCATATGGCGGAGACTTAGGAAATTACAATGCAAAACAAGTAAATAGGCGGCAAGCCAGCCTCTTCCACTTATTCAGTGGGAAGTACATGTAAATTCAAATGAAAGGAGAGAACTGCTGACAGTACTACTGTTCAGCTTACAATCAAATTAGAGAGTTTTGTCAATATCACATGAATAAGAACTTCCAAAGCTATAGCAAGATAAGCACCTTGTTCTACACTCACTAACTCTTGAATATCAACTCCTCGCACAAATAATGAACTTCCTCAAATCTGGTAAGACTGGTTTTTGACAGATTTAATACAGAACAGCAGCATGATAACCCATTAAAATGCACATAACTCACTCTAAACACATCCTATTGACGAAAGATCAAATGCAGATTACTATACTAATGTAGGCGCCCAAGATGCAATCCCTAAACCACTTAAAACAAGCCTTATTTATTTTTGCACAAACTCCAACGTACCTCAAGATGGTACGGCCCAGCTGCAAGGGCGAATTTCCTTTATAAAATCAAAGAGACACAATAAAAATCTGGAAACTGGCAAGAATGGTCGCTCCTCACAAACTGATTGAGAGATTCAATACCCAGAATGATAGCATTTTTATTTCACGAGCTATGAGCAATTCTTACATTCCTCAATGACATTCAGCAACATCAAAATATGACAGAAAATGTAAACTAGAACTCCAAAATGCAATTACTCAACTGGAAATGCAATTCAAACCTAATACAAGCTAACCTCTCAACTAGTTGCTATCTTTCAAACAAGAAGATGAGCCCATGCTAGGTGTGCTTTCCTCGAAGCGAGTGCCTGAAGACAATTCAGCAGCATAACGGTGTAGTAGACAAAAGATGCCAAATGAAGAGCTAAGGCCTGGTTAAATAGACGGGAGAGAAACATCTAGAAGCTTCTAGAGGGCGCCCAAACCCTAATTTCAAATTCACCTTTTCCCTCCAAAAGATGGCATCCTTTTTCATCAATAAAATATTTCACCTTTTCTTTTAAAAATAAATCAATCTCTCAAAAGGGCGTCCCTTTTCTTTAGTCTCAACATTTGACATTTAAAATTATAATTTATCTCCTTATGACGCCATGACCCTCAAAAGTCCCCTTTTTAAAAAACAACTTAAAGTTGCACTGCTAGGCAAGGGGTATAATATTAAAATAATAATATTATAATGAAAATACTTATCTCTCCAAGAAAAATGCGCCCAAGGCCAAAAATCTGAAGTGCCAGCTGAAACAACTGAAGAAGTGATCCAACTAAACTGAACCCAAACTGTCCACTGTCAAAAATAGAATTTACTAAAAATAGTAAATTCGCGAAGTTGCCCGGAATGCCAAACTGAACACACTACTGCGAAGCTCTCTGAAAACCCAGAAAGAATCCGCAATCAGAATCCCAAACTCCAAGCAACAACCTCCTCAAAACTAGGAAACCCTAATTTCACCATCCGCACAGCCTACGGGTCTCCGGAATAGGCCAACGGTCAACAGAAACGATCACTGCTGAGAAGGGGACATTACATCCTCTAAGAAATGTCTCTCTGATTTACTTAATTATTTAAAGTCTTTAAATTTTACATGTTCTCATATTTGAAGCCTGAAGCACACAAAATGGCTTAACCATGTTTTATTTTATAGAAATTGGGATAATCATATAGGGATAAACTATATGGTTTAACTTTACTTGCATATATACATATATACATACATATGTATATAGATTTATACATATATGTGTATATATATTCATACATACATACATATATATAGTATTGAACATATAAAAAAATATTTATTTTATTTGTTAGGAAATATAAATCCAACCACAAAACTTTTGCTCAAGTCGTAATCACATTGTACTGTTGCTGCCCACAGTTATTTTCATCATTATTGCTGATATTACTGTAAAGCTATTATCACCAAGTTTGGACCTTATAATAAGGCAGGGCAGCAGCTTGGCAACAAAGAAATAACAATAGATTCTATAGTAGGAAGCAAAGCAGCAAGGCCAATATGGACAAATAGGGGTGAAGACTTAGCTTTGAGTCTTACGTGCCAAAATAAATAGCAATTAAGGCCTATCCAGGTTTTCCCAAGTGTAGTTTGTTGGAATTGTAGAGGTTACCCTTGGAGGCGGGGGCTTAGGTTAGGGCCTATTATAAAAGGTCGAGACATAATTTGTCTCATGGAGACTCATGAACACGAAGGCTGCAAGACTCCTATGTTTGAAGGTTACATGAAGTTGGTTGCTTGGAACAAGGCAGCAGGGAATGGCAAAGGGTACGGTGGAATAATGGCCTTAGTGAAAGAAAAAGAAGGGCATATCATTTAGCTAGAAAGAGAAGATTCAAATAAGTAGAATGTTCGGTGTGAACTTTCAGAAAATGAAAGTCCCATTAGAATTACAGCATGTTATTTTGCTCTACACTATGCCTTTCGTCCTAATCTTAGGCCCTGACTCACCCTCCGTGGACGAACCTTGCGAAGGAATCCTTAGGTTTTCGGGGCATTGGATTCTCACCAATGTTTGCGTTACTCAAGCCGACATTCTCGCTTCCGCTTCGTCCACATCTGCTCATGCGGACACTTCCCTCTGAGGCGGAATGCTCCCCTACCGATGTATCTTTTATTACATCCCACAGCTTCGGCAGATCGCTTAGTCCCGATCATCTTCGGTGCAAGAATGCTCGAGCAGTAAGCTGTTATGCACTCTTTCAAGGATCGCTGCTTCTAGGCGAACCTCCTGGCTGTCTTTGCACTTCTACCTCCTTCATCACTCAGCAGTCATTTAGGGGCCTTAGCTGGTGATCTGGGCTATTTCCCTCTCGACAATGAAGCTTATCCCCCATCGTCTCACTGGTTGACCCTTATTTATCTCTAGTATTCAGAGTTTGTCTCCATTTGTTACCGCTCACGTAGCCCGCACCGAAACAATGCTTTACCCTAGAAGATCTAGTCAACCGCTGCGCCTCAACGCATTTCGGGGAGAACCAGCTAGCTCTGGGTTCGAGTGGCATTTCACCCCTAACCACAACTCAAGAATTCGGTAGTTCGTTTGAATTCACTAAAAAGAATCGTTCATAAAGCAAAGCTTGTTTTGTAGGAGGAACACTAAGAAGCAATTCCCATTTCGGGCCTGTGCTTTCTAAGAAAAGATGCAATAAAAACTGATTGAACATTCTTTTATTACAAGAAGCAATTTCCCTTTCTATCCTTGTGTTTAGAGACGTTGGGGCCAGGATAATTTCATCATAAACAATTTCATCAGAGTAACCTTGTCCAGGCTTAGTTATTGATAGAGTAAGTTGATCCGTTATTTTAAGAAGAAAGTTTTTCAATCGGAAATCATCGTTTAATCTTAATTGTTCTTTATTTTG
The DNA here is from genome assembly GCA_007258455.2 of Sequoia sempervirens. NCBI lineage: Eukaryota > Viridiplantae > Streptophyta > Pinopsida > Cupressales > Cupressaceae > Sequoia > Sequoia sempervirens. Next base: position 22,733 of record VDFB02002906.1, on the reverse strand, counting down.
ATCACAAGATGAAGAAGATCTTGAAAAATTCTGATTCATAAATCGAATACAATTTAATTGATTTATAATTGAAATGTTTTCGGTCATTACCCGTTTAGTAAACGTCCCCCCGTGTAGAAGGAAAGCTCCCATTGAAGCATTTAACATGACGCCTATTGTAGATACATCCTCTGTTATGTATTGCATAGTATCATAAACGACGACTCCTTGTACCATTCCTCCACCTCGACAGTGAATAAAGAACATAAAATCCTTTGTTGGATCTTCTTGATTTAAATAAATCATACTTTTCATGATTTGATCCGCAAGTCTCTGCAAATTTCAAAAACTTACAAAGATGATAGTCTAGACAAGGATCCTTATGCAGCATTTAAAAAAGATATTGCAGTGTATTCTCAGCATGGAGAAGCCCTTTTAGTGGGAGATTTTAATGTAGAGACTGCTAATGAGCAAGCTAGCATCCTCTGTTATAAAGAGGATCGCAATCCTATTTGGCTTACGGAAGAAAGAAATCATCAATGATCAAGATATTTAGAAGACAACAAGGATATTAACCATTTGGGGGACGAATATCTTACTTTATGTGGCGCCTTTGACTTAATTATTTGCAATGCTTTGGATAGATGGAAGAAGTATAGAAATTTTACCTACAATACCTACAATGGAGCAAATGTTGTTGATTATGTAACTTGCTCACAAAGCTTGATTGAAAGGATAGAGCTAGTTATGATTGGTGAACATATGCGGGATTTAAAATCTGACCATATACCAATTTACTTAAGTCATTCTTGGTCATAAAAGAGGCAGCATGGGAGGAAAACTCAGTGTCTCAGGCAGCCACGTTCAAAAGGAAGAATTCTTTTGACTCAAGATAATTGCTTTACCTTCGAGGTAACTCTAGAAAGGCTAATTAAGAAGGAGAAAACCTGATTTCAAGGCCTCAATAGTCATGAGTTAAAAAATTTAATTGAAGGTACACTTGAGGAGTGCAAAAGAGCAAACAATAAGAAATAGAAAACAAATTGATTTCTGGTTAATGTTTGGTTTGATGAAGAATGCGAAATTGCAAGGATAACTCTAAAAGAGCCAAATGAGAAAAAGACAGATATTAAGTTGCATAAGCAGATTTCAAGAAAAAATAAATCTTATTTCATGTACTGTAATAATACCCCCTAATTTTGTTTTTCCTGGTCTTTTGGCAATAGAACAATAACTAACTTGCAAATTGAAGCACACTGGTGGTATTAACTATTAAAGTCTGATATAAAGTATCAACACACACATTACTGCTATTCAATTGTTTACAAGATGACCACCCACATAGTGGTGCCAATACATGAATTAAGCATTCACATGGAGTACCAACATGAAACCAACACAAATACCTTGGGAACAGTAAAGAAATTGTCTATAGCAGGTCTGATAATGAACCTTTGACTCGCTGTTACAGGGAGAACAACCAAGAAGATTGCCCAACAAGCCTCCCCAGTGGATATCAATACACTCTCAAGTGATAGAGATGAAAACACACCAAAACTTCAACCCCAAACACCCTCCAAACTTCCCAGACAGTGGTGAACAGCTCTGCAACATTGTTCTGACAGGTAGCAGCACTGTTAATGACTGTTACAAGTCTAAACAATGAGATGAAGCCTTCAATAATGCGCTCAATAACACACCAATGCCACTTCCAATGATCACCAAACACTCAGCACAACCGAACACTATTAAATCAAGTTCAACCTCAGAAAGCAAGAAGATAGTGAGTTACAGGTCTGTTAAGGACTGACACACAGTTGCAGGTCTGAAATGCCTTCATTACAAGGATTGGTGGCCATGAAAATCCATCAAATCCTCCTCCTTTCACACATATAATACCTCCCAATGACCCAGATTGATCATAAATTTTATTATATGAAGTTGAGGTTGATCATTTGCCCAATGAGTCATGTGAGTTGAGAAACAAATGAAAGTTACCAAAGATATGATTGTTGCAGCCCTATCATGTTTTGACCATACACACAATGTCATTGAAGATTTCTTTTGGAAGGCTCAAATTGAGAAGAGTCAAAATGGTATTGAAGGAGGATCCTCTCTTGTATATTTATAGGCAGTGTAATGTCCCCTTCCTAGGCAGTATTGTTGTGTCAGAGGTTAGCCTATTATTCAGATCCTCGTAGACTGGCAGAAGTGTTTAGAGGATCACTTGAGGCAGTTATCCAGCGTTGGGAACATCACTCCAGCAGTTGAGTCAGGTTTGGGCCTTTGCAGACTCTTTCAGAGTGGTTTACAGATACTTACTATTTATAGTAAGTCAGGCAGGCGGGAGCTATTATTTTGGGCAGGGCACCTGGTTTAGCTGGTCAGCTCTGTTTCGACCCAGTTTGACCGTTTGATGAGCAAATGGAAAATAATGGAGCATTTAATAATAATTAAATGATTATTATTTTGACTTTATGTTATAAAGTCACTTTAATGATATATTAAAATATTAATTATTAATGGCATATTATAAAGTAATACTTTATAATAGAGGAGAAATATTATTATAATGAATAATTATTTATTCATTAAAAGGGACACCATTATGTTAATATTATTGCCTAAGTCAAAAAGAGGCGAATTAATATTATTAAATGCATTTTAATTGATTTTTGAGAAGAGGGTCAAATTCTTGAGAAGGTTATATATTCTTTCAAAGGCAAATTGAACTGATATGTTGATTATTCTAATTTGTCTTTATTCATCTCTCGGAGAGCATTGGGGTTTGAGAAACCAGGGTTTCTGCAGATCAACAGGTTTTGAGGAACGTTCCCTCTTCAAAATCTGACATATTGAGATTGTGAAATATCAGTTGAAGATTGTCAACAAGGCGACTTCATTCAGGGGTTGCATTTGTGCTTACTGGAGTAATATTAAAAAGGTTTTTGATAGAGGTTATTCATCTGAGCAATAAGGCGACTTATCTATTCTTGATTCAGTGATCTGGCACATTCTTCTAGAGGGCCGTACTTTATTTAATGCTGCTGGCTAGGGCCATACTTTCTTTAGTGGAGAATATGCCTTGCCTTTTGGTCTTCTGTCTTCTGCAAGTTGGACGCCTAGGTCTCTGGGGTCTTCTGCATCGTTTCTGAGGCTGGAGATTTGAGTTCTGAAGCTGGTCGTACCTTTTCTTCATCATTTTATGGCGGCTGCAATAACCAGGTTTTCACAATAAATGTTGTTGCCTTTTCTTTGCATGTTGATTAAATCGCAGTGTAATCATTCAGAATGATCAATAAACTATCTGGCATCGAGATTTAATCTATATTCTGTAGTTTATATGCATCTGGTATTTTATATTATTTTTCCAGTCATTTCCTTGCAAAATTGCATTTTCTCTTTATATGCAAAAACCTACAAAAAATCAAAATACAGAAAAACAAACAAAAACTCAGTATTCTTAGACAGTGTTCAGGTTGAGAGACACCCGGTCTCTTACAGTGGTATCAGAGCACAATTTTACTGCCATCCTGTGCTTTTTTAGTTGCTTTTTCAGTAAGAGGTGTGCTTTTTCGATGCTTTTTCATGAATAGTGATATCATTTCCTACATCAAGGGTAGAGGAACAGGCAGAGTTGAGGATTGGACAAGTCCACCTATTCCTGAAGGTGAGATAGTGTCAGGGGTTCTGGGTATTCACAAATCCAGTTCCAATAGCAGTGAGAACAGTGTCACAACACTGATGGCAGACCGTGAGATTCCTGCAGAGACACATAGGGACTCAGGGAAAGCGCATGTAGAAGGTGATATTACCGATGAGGAGTTTAGACGCAGGCACGACAATATGATGGACATGATGTCCCAGTTGATGGGCACTATGAGACGGTATACTCCATCCCAGCCGCACTATATTCAGATAGGACAGTCGAGCAGGACAGTAGGTGTGGACCAGCCTCTGGTATCGGCACCACGACAATCATCACCTATCTATCATGAGCGTAGCCCTGGACAACCTACATTCATACCTAGAGAGACATCACCTCCGACTCCGGAGGCAGAGTAGCAGGGTCATCATCAGGAGTTTCAGCCACACAATGGCATGTCAGTGGCAAATGTGACTAGATTCATGGTGAGTATTTGTCATTAGCACCTGAGATCAGGCAGGCTTTAACTTTTCATGAGTTTATGGATGTGCATAAACCTAGAGGGGGAGGTAGATTTGACCGCAGAGCTCCTCAGCATCAGCAGCCACAGCCACAGGTGAACAGGGATCTACAGTATGCAGTTAGCAAGATTACCTTGCCTTACTTTGATGGGTCTGATAAGAGTTCAGCAAGGTCTTCGGTCCAGAAGTTGGACAATTACCTATCATTGAGACCTATGCAGTAGGAGGAGGCCATCAAGTTTGCTACATTGCATCTTGATGGGTTGGCACATGATTGGTGGCATCATGGCATGTACACACTTGGCCATCATGCAGTTACTACTTACCAGGAGTTCACCAGCAGGCTCATAGAGCGCTTCGACAAGAAGGATCCAGAACTCTACTTCAGGGAGCTAGCTCAGCTCAGACGGACAGGCAGTTTGGATGCCTATGTCGGTCACTTTCAGAGAATTGCAGTTATGGTGACATGCATTTCAGAGAGGAGACTTGTTATTCTCTTTGTCGAGGGTTTGATGGAGCCTATGAGAGGTTGGGTCAAGGCATTTGATCCTCCTACTCTTCAGGAGGCCATGAGGAAGGCACGTAGCATGGAGCTTGCAGCACCTCGCAGCAAGTTCACTTCAGGCTTGACACCCTACACGAGGCCTAATAGGTCATTTGACAGGAATAGGCCATTTGACAGAAAGAGGGATCCACCTGATCCTAGGAGACAAAATGCACCACCATTTGATAGGGAGACATTAAATGATTTACGAAAGAAAAAATTATGTTTTTGGTTCAAGGCACCCTATGATGAGAAACATGTATGCCCTCTTCGTCCCAAAGTGAAAAATAACCAGATGGAGTGGTTTTATGAGGGAGAAGAGCAATCTGATCTGTCAGACCAGCAAGCTGATTTAGAGCATTCAAATGATGAAAGGTCTGAAAATGACGGTGAAAATGGAGGAAGGAAGCTACAGGAGGCACATTTGACTAGTCTTCAGAGAGATGGATCTTTTAGACTTCGTGGGCTCCTAGCAAGTCAGAAAGTAATCACTCTACTCGACACCGGCGCTACTCATAATTTCATAGATGCACGGTTGGTAGAGAGACGAGGTATACAAACAGAGGAGTTTGAGGGTATTCGAGTCAAGGTGGCTGATGGGTACACCCTCAAATGTGATAGAAAGATAACAAATCTTCCGATGCGGCTGAACAACTATGAGTTCAAGACTGAATTCTATGTTGTTAATATGGGAGATATTGATGTGGTCCTTGGGATGGCATGGCTTCACGATTTGGGTGAGTTCACACTCAATCTACGGGATATGGAGATGAGGTTCAAGGTGAACGGGAAACCTCACGTCATCAAGGCCATCAGAGATAGTAATCTGAGGATGGTATCATACAGGCGGATGGAGAGACTCATTTGTCATGATATGGTTGATTGGGCTGCAGAGTGTATGTTATTGCCAGCACAGCAGGAGCAGCAGAAGGTTGAGTACCATCCAGACATTCAGATACTGAGGACTAAACACTCTAAAGTGTTTAGCGACATTCCACCTGGCAGACCTCCGGACAGAGGCATTGAGCACATTATCGAGTTGGAGGGCGCAAAGCCCATTATGATTACACCTTACAGGCATCCGAAACGGCTCAAGGATGAGATAGAGAAGACAATCAATGAGTTGTTGGCTACGGGGCATATCAGACCTAGCAAGTCACCTTTTGCTTCATCGGTCGTATTGGTGAAGAAAAAGGATGGATCACTTCGGATGTGTATAGATTACTGCCAGCTCAATAAGAAGACAATCAAGAACAGGTACTCGATACCTCGCATCAACGAGTTGATTGATGAGTTGCACGGTGCTATCTTCTTTACGAAGATTGACTTGAGATCTGGGTACCATCAGATTTAGATGAGGGAGCAGGACATAGAGAAAACCGCCTTCAGATGCAATTGCGGTCACTTCGAGTTCTTGGTTATGCCTTTCGGTTTAACCAATGCACCTGCTACCTTTCAGTCTACCATGAATAGGGTCTTCAGTTCTCAGTTGCGGAGATTCGTGTTGGTCTTCTTCGATGACATCCTGGTGTACAGTAGGTCATGGGAGGAGCATTTAGCTCACTTGGATACAGTTTTGGGTATCTTGGCGGAGGAGTCCTTTTATGCCAAGGAGTCCAAGTGTGAGCTAGGCATGGCTGAGTTGTTGTATCTGGGGCACATCATTAGTGCCAAGGGAGTTAGTATGGACCCTGAGAAGGTCCGAGCTATAGTTGAGTGGCCAGTACCCAAGAACCTTACGCAGCTCAGAGGATTCATTGGGTTGTGTGCTTTTTATAGGAGATTTGTTAGTGGGTTCTCATGTCACGCCGCACCCTTACTGATTTGACAAAGAAAGGGGCTTTTACTTGGTCACCACAGGCTCAGGAGTGCTTTGACAGGTTTAAGGTGATCATGACTTCGTGTCCAGTGCTAGCATTACCTGACTTTACGAAGTCATTTGATTTGTTCTGCGATGCTTCAGGAGAGGGCATTGGTGCTGTTTTGATGCAGGAGAGGCACCCTATTGCTTTTGAGAGCAGGAAGCTTAGGGGTCCTGAGAGGTTTTACAACATTTATGACAAGGAAATGTTAGCCATTATGCATGCTTTGGCTAAATTCAGGCAATACTTGGTAGGTAGTAGGTTCAATGTGCGTACAGACCACAACAACCTGAAACACTTCCTTGGACAGCGAGACCTAAATGAGAGACATTAAAAATGGGTCAGCAAACTGCAGTCGTATGATTTTGACATTACCTTCATTAAGGGGAAGCAGAATGTTGTAGCTGACGCCTTGTCTCGCAGACCTCAGTTGAATGCTATGGCACAGATTTCTGAGGATTGGAGGCATCGGATCATTACAGAGTATGCTAAGAACCCATGGGCTTCTAGCATTGTTGATGGGACAGAGCAGGATAGTAGGTACACCGTTGTGAATGACTTGATCATTTACAAGGGGCAGATTTTTCTAGTTCTTGATTCAGAGTCGAGGGATACAGTTCTGAGAGCCTTTCACGATCTTCCTATGGCAGGCCATCCCGGTTATTTCAAGACATATAAGTTGGTACGGGAACGGTTTACTTGGAAATGGCTAAAGACTGATGTTCTTCAGTATGTGCGAGAGTGATCTGTTTGCCAGCAGAACAAGCAGGAACACACATATCCTGCTGGATTGCTTCAGCCACTCCCGATACCCGACAGGAAGTGGGAGTGTTTATTGATCAACTTTATCATGGGTTTCCCGAAAGCCCAAGGTAAAGATTGCATTTACGTAGTGGTCGATCGGCTGACTAAATATGCACACTTCTTTCCGATCACTACTACATTCATAGCATCGCAGACTGCAGAGCTTTTCTTCAGAGAGGTATTCCGGCTACATGGGTTGCCTCGGACTATAGTCAGCTATAGAGACAGTTGGTTCATGAGCAACTTTTGGCAGGAGTTGTTCAGACTTTGTGGGACCGAACGGACACCGAGTACCAGCTACCATCCACAGACAGATGGACAGACGGAAATTGTCAATAAGTGGGTGGAAGGTTATCTGCACAATTACATAGCTGGACAGCAGAGAGCTTGGGTGAGGTGGATATACCTCTGTGAGTATTGTTATAACTCTACTCACCACATGACTATACAGATGACGCCCTTCATGGCATTGTATGGGTGTGAGGCGCCCAACCTTTTGGATTTGATATTGAGTGATAGCAGAGTGTGCAGGTGACATGATGCAGAGTCAGCAGGACATTTTGAGGTCTCTCAGAGACAATATTCAGCGGGCACAAAATCAGCAGAAGCAGTACGCTGATCAGAAAAGGGTTGAGCGTTCTTTTGTAGTGGGTGACATGGTGTATCTCATGTTACAGCCATATCGTGAGTCTACTCTACGGAAGAGTGGGGCAGAGAAGTTGAAACCTCGTTACTATGGTCCATTCCGTGTTATCAGACGAGTGGGCGAGGTTGCTTATGAGTTGGACTTACCGGCGGATAGCAGGGTTCATAACGTATTTCACGTCTCACGCTTGAAGAAGGCATTGGGTCAGCATGTGATCCCCTCTCCAATACTGCCACCCCTTGATGATGAGGGGAAGTTGATATTAGTGCCTGAGGCCATCCTCGATGTTAGAGAGAGACATCTTTAGAGGCGGGTTATCAGAGAGTATTTGATCAAATGGGGAGACTTGCCGGTTGAGGATGCTACTTTGGAGTCAGAGGAGATTTTACAGCATCCAGAGCTGAGATTGCTTGAGGACAAGCAATTTCAGGGAGGGCGGACTGTAATGTCCCCTTCCTAGGCAGTACCGTTGTGTCAGAGGTTAGCCTATTATTCAGATCCTCGTAGGCTGGCATAAGTGTTTAGAGGATCACTTGAGGCAGTTATCCAGCGTTGGGAACATCACTCCAGTAGTTGAGTCAGGTTTGGGCCTTTGCAGACTCTTTCAGAGTGGTTTATAGAGACTTACTATTTATAGTAAGTTAGGCAGGCGGGAGCTGCTATTTTGGGCAGGGCACCTGGTTTAGTTGGTCAGCTCTGTTTTGACCCAGTTTGACCGTTTGATGAGCAAATGGAAAATAATGGAGCATTTAATAATAATTAAATGATTATTATTTTGACTTTATGTTATAAAGTCACTTTAATGATATATTAAAATATTAATTATTAATGGCATATTATAAAGTATTTAATACTTTATAATAGAGGAGAAATATTATTATAATGAATAATTATTTATTCATTAAAAGGGACGCCATTATGTTAATATTATTGCCTAAGTCAAAAAGAGGCGAATTAATATTATTAAATGCATTTTAATTGATTTTTGAGAAGAGGGTCTAATTCTTGAGAAGGTTATATATTCTTTCAAAGGCAAATTGAACTGATATGTTGATTATTCTAATTTGTCTTTATTCATCTCTCGGAGAGCATTGGGGTTTGAGAAACCAGGGTTTCTGCAGATCAACAGGTTTTGAGGAACGTTCCCTCTTCAAAATTTGACGTACTGAGACTGTGAAATATCAGTTGAAGATTGTCAATAGGGCGACTTCATTCAGGGGTTGCATTTGTGCTTACTGGAGTAATATCAGAAAGGTTTTTGATAGAGGTTATTCATGAGAGCAATAAGGCGACTTCTCTATTCTTGATTCAGTGATTTGGCACATTCTTCTAGAGGGCCGTACTTTATTTAATGCTGCTGGCTAGGGCCATACTTTCTTTACTGGAGAATACGCCTTGCCTTTTGGTCTTTTGTCTTCTGCAAGTTGGACGCCTAGGTCTCTGGGGTCTTCTGCATCGTTTCTGAGGCTGGAGATTTGAGTTCTGAAGTTGGCCGTACATTTTCTTCATCATTTTATGGCGGCTGCAATAACCAGGTTTTCACAATAAATGTTGTTGCCTTTTCTTTGCATGTTGATTAAATCGCAGTGTAATCATTCAGAATGATCAATAAACTATCTGGCATCGAGATTTAATCTATATTCTGTAGTTTATATGCATCTGGTATTTTATATTATTTTTCCAGTCATTTCCTTGCAAAATTGCATTTTCTCTTTATATGCAAAAACCTACAAAAAATCAAAATACAGAAAAACAAACAAAAACTCAATATTCTTAGACAGTGTTTAGGTTGAGAGACACTTGGTCTCTTACAGGCAGTCAAAGAAAACTTGAGGACTTTGAAATCAGATTCTTTGAGGTTACTTTCAGATAGGGATTGTTCCCTTAAACTTGTAGAAAACAGTTTGATTGCATTAAAAGAAAAGGAACAAGAAGTAGATAAGCTCACCTTTAAGCTTACATCTACTAAGGAGTTTTTGGAAAGTACTCAAATGGCTTTTCAAGAAGCAAATCTTCAGCTAGCTGCTGCAAAATAGTCTAAGGAGCAGGAAAATGAGGAAAAAGTTAAAGAAATCAGGTAAGTAATAGATGAGTTTGATGAGCTCTATATTGATTTTGATTTAGAGAAAACTTCTAGGTTGGCAAGAACAGAATTGGAACAACAAGATGATCAATTGGATCAAGTAAATAGAAACTCATTTCGGTTTATAGATAATCCTCTTTTTGAGTGGGATGCAAAGTACACTTTTGATAATCCACTCTTTGTGATGGTGGATGAAACTCTTCCTAATTCCAGTTATATGGTTGATGATGAAAACAAGATATAGGATCCAAGTAAAATTCCTATTTGTGAGGTAATAACTCAAGATTGGGCTTATAGAGTTTCAAGATCCATTTTTTGGTTGAGTATTAGGCAAAATTGCAGATTTGTAGCTGCTGTCCACCTCCCAATCACCCAACACATGATTTTGGTTACTTGCATACAGTTAGTTTGGTTAGTAGTTTTAGTAAATAAGTGGAGAATTTATCAATGGAAGTTTAATGATGATGATAGATTTATCATTGGGGAAGTCCCTTCAATCGATTTTAGGCTCACAAACCCTATGCATACAAGAATTTTTCTTCATTGCAGCTACTGCACAGTTATTGTAATTCTGATTTTTACGAAATTAGCTAATGAGTTGATTAATTTTCAGTACTTGCAAATTATGTGGTAGTAGAGTGTGGAGGATTTATTAGATATGATCTAGCTATTCCTTATTTTCACATTGATGAGTGATGTTTATGGCAATTCTTCCAAGTTATTGGCCTATGTATTTTCAAATTTTACAACGATGATTGAAGCTATTTGGGTAATTCGGTGTGCATAAGGAGGCCATTTTGGCACTTGGAGATTGAGTGTTAATGAGTTGCTATTAGTTGGTGTCAGGGGAAACATTTCTAGGACAACATATTTCAGAGTTGTTTCTGTTGTCTCTTGTCTAATCAACACCTTATCAGAAATTTATCTTCATCATTTATGGAACTTCATGATAATTGTTGTGGAGAACCATTCTTTCCTGTTGATCAAAGTGTTTGTCTTGTTCAGGATCGTGATAGGTAGTGGGATTGCAGAAGTGAACCACATTGAGGTGTCTTGGCAAGTGAATTCTTATGGTGTAGATTTCAATTTTCAAAGGTATTTCGGTTTTCGTTTGGAGGTTGATTATTTTTAGGGTCTTAGGTGAGGCGAGATTAGATTTGGTATGATGGGTTGATAGTTTTTATCAGAATGGTGCAGTGGCAACTTGGTGGTAATTTTCAAAGATTTGTTTGGGATACTAGAACCACAACTAGTTTCAGTTTGTTTCAGTCAGGTGGCTTGGTAGTTGTGCTGACATTGCTTGAGGATAAGCAATAATTGGGAAGGGCGGACTGTAATGTCCCCAATTTTATTAAGTCAACATCATAATTAAATAATTAATTTTAAGATGTCAAAAAGGGTTAAATTAAAAAAACAACTTAAATTAATTATTTTAATGGTGCAAAAGTAACTTAGGTTTTATAAAAGTTAAAATAAATTAAATAAGTTACTTTTGGGGAATTTTAAAAAAGATTTAAAATTAAAGAAGTGGAGAATTAAAGAAGGTGGTGAGGAGTTACGGAGAGGAGGGTGATAAAAGTTTTGGAGGAGTCTTTTGTAGGCATGCTGGTTTTGGTTCTGGAGAACAAATATTGTTGGTTGATGTAATGTCCCCAAATTTTTGGTAAAGTGACTTAATTAATTTAATTAATTTAAGTTGTCTGAAAATTAATATTATTTCAAAAGGATGACTTTAATTAATTATTTTAATTAAAATAAAGTGGAAATAATAAAATATTAAGGTCACTTTATTAAATAAAGTTTCTTCTAGAAGCTAGGGTTAGTTACAAGTTGGCTTCTTCTAGAAGATTCATTGGAGCCTTTAAAAGGAGATGATGTGTAAGGCATTTGGCATCCATTGTTGTGTTGATATTTCTTATTGCATTATTGCAAGGGATTGAATCTCTAATTCAGCTAAATCTCTGAGGACGAAAACCTTTAGTAGATTGGTAAAGGGTTGGACAAAAACCTAACTCTTTGGAGGAGTGGATTCGTGACGGAGTTCACATTGAGCATATTGGTTTCAGAATTGGAGCTTAAAGGATATTTGCTGTGGAGAGCAATTTGGGAAATTTTGTGAGTCTTCTATGAAGATGAAATTTCCAGATTATTCAATATTATCAGGTGATAGTTATTTTATGTTGGTGGCAATTATTTATATCCAGAGGTTGAGATAACTTTCAGTATTGAAGGAATTGCAGTTAGGGTTTTGCAATGCTATTGTTGTCATTGTTCCAGCCATATCAAGAAAATTCAATATCATATTTTAGATCATTTGATGTGTTTACATTGGCATAAGTAATGCTCTTATTGTTTGATGCCTTTTTAATAAGGAGTCGATATCCATTCTAGCAAATTAATTATATTAAATATGGACTATGGACTTGCATTTTGAAGTTGCCAGTCTGAAGGAGTGGGATCGGGTTCATAGACATTTGATAATATTGGAAGGGCGATATTATTTTTTGAAGGCCGTATCAGGAGTCAACGCCAGAGCCATTGTATGTCATTGCCTCTCATTTTGAGAATACTCTAAGGAAGGGAATAGCATTATCGTGGATTAAAAGAGCATCGCCTTGATTGACTGTAGAAACAGACAAATAAAGACAATTGCAATTTAATGCAGCCAATATTAAAAGAAGTCGAGTCAATAGTATAGAGGACGATTTATTTCTGAAGAGACAGGACTATGTTTCTTTCAACATGTTATGAAGGGTAGATAATAATTTATCACATCATATTATGAGGTAGCTGTCATGTATATTGCCGCCTGTGGTTAGCTATTGAGGTGTTGCTGTAAGGAGCATCAATTGAAATTATTTATTGTGGGAAAATTTAAATAGCTGCCACCGTTTATTTTCTCCTGCGATAGATATATATTCTCTGCCGCTTGTATAAAGGTATCAACATTTATTAATATCCTTTCAAGTTTGGTGCCAATGTAGAGAAAAGGACAAAGAATCGTCCAAGTATGGAATCGTGGAATTTGGAATAGAGTGACCAATCAATATTTTAGTTGATGTATTTTCCTTGATATCGAGCTTCTCATTGCTATTGGGAGGTGCTTGCTTATGAGGTACTAGCCACTAGGTTACAAAGGGATCGACACCATCATTAATGATTGTTGAAGACAACACTATTATTAGCTAAGGCAGGTTAGCTTCAATCTGAGTTGGTAAAGAATTATGGTAGATCTCCTGTGGTTGTGGGAATTGTAATGAGCCTTGCTCAAATCTGACCTCAAAGTGCTGATAAGGAACTCAAGGAATTTCGTCAAACACTTCTGATGCAAATTGAATGCTTGCTGGTCTGTGGTTTCAGTCTGATGTATTTGCTTGTAGAAGATATCAAAGAACTCTAAATGCTTGAAAATTAATACTACAACGTCTAAACTATATTGTAAATGCATCAATTGTAATGTCCCCATTTTTTTTGGCGAGCATCAGAGTCGTAAGAGTTAGCCTATTATGCGACCCTCGTAGGCTGATGGATGGTATAGAGGGTCTAGTTGGAGTTGGCTCAGCTTCAGATTTGGCAGTTCTTGATCAGTTGGCTTTCGTTCGGGCTCATTCGGACGCTTTTTGTAGAAGTTGCTATTTTTAGCAGTTCTTGGCAGTCAGCGTGGGACCCCTGCTATTTTTAGCAGTAGGGATTTGGCAGCGTTCAGAATCACTTCCTCAGTCGACAGCTTCAGACGGATTGGGCATCGGATAAATAATGAGAGATATTAATATTTAATTAAATTAATTAAATATTAATTACTGGAGCATTATAATATAAAGTTATAATATTTCATTATAACTTAAGTGATTTTTGCTAAAGGGGTCGCCCATCATTGAAGGGGCCACTTTTAATTATATTTTATAATTAAAAGTGCTTTCGAAAACTATTGAAAAATTAAAAAGAAAAGTTCGAATTTATTTAAATAAAACCTAATTGAGAAAATTCGAACTCTTGAGGAGATATAAGGGTTTCATTGGGATTTGAGCTCATTATGTTATGAAATTGATTTTTGATCAAGTCTTCTTCAGAGAACGAAGCCAAGGGTTTCAGTTTCTACAGGCATTGGAGAACGAGCCATCTTCAGTGTTGCAGTTCAGAGGCTGTGAAATATCAGCTGATCTATTGCATTCAGAGGGATATCTTCATTCAGAAGTTATCACAGAACGTTCACAGAGTTTTCTTTCAGCTTGCTGCAATAATCAGGTTTTCATCAAAATACTGTTGCTTTTTTAATTGCATGTTATTGGATCTCATTTGTAATCATTCCAGAGGATTAATAAATAAACTGGCATCAGCATTTTCAGTAGATTTAATCATTTCCAGTATTGCATTATTTTATATAAATTTATTCAGCATCTTCTTTTCAAAACGCAAAAACGAGAAAAAATTAGCAAACCAGACAGTTACAGAAAAACAGGGAAAACAGGGGTTTCTACAGTGGTATCAGAGCGGTCTCCTGCCATCCTGTGTTGAGTAAAAACTTATGAGCAAAAGAAAATCTCAGAATTTGGGGTTTGAAGTTTTTCAGAGAATCAGAGTTATATCATTTGAATTTACATCTACAGAAATTATAATTCTAATTATTTGCAAATGAATGGAATTATCTTAATATTTCTGAAGATCGTGGGGTAAAAGACAAAAGTTCTGGCAGAAGACAAATCGTGGTGTCTTATTGTCTCAACAGGTGCAAAAAGACAATCGGATCTTTTATATCAGTCAAAAATAAAAAAAATTCCGGATACCAGGGTTGCTTGAAGAATTTATAAATTGCAAAGACACATCGGTTAAATTTCAGAGTACTCGATTGTTTCATAAGATTGAGGAATGGTTTAAATATTTCAGGAATCGTGGCCTGTTCAGTATATCTTTATTTTATGAATAAATAATCAAGACGAAACTGGTATTTTATTGACAAGAATCAGGGATCGGGACTTTTAAAGGAGCCGCATAACATATGAAAGAAATATCATATTTTAATTATCGGGTCCTGCTTGCATGAGACAAAGATTGGTATGCTTCAGAAGGAGACAAAAAAAATCAGTGACTAAGCCGCTTGTTAAAAGACGCAGGAATAAATTAAAGGGATCGCGTCTTTGTTTTGTCCATGGTATCATTCAAAGTGACGAATTCAGAACACATTCAATAATTGGCGGAAAAGTATCGGGAGCTGCCTGGGATTGAAAATCACGGGAGTGCTAGTAAAAAAGGGTCGTGTGGATTCAAAGAAGTCAATAAAGACGAATTAGAAGAAGAGCCGTCTATTAAAGAAGAAAAGTCGGGAGCTGCTTAGAGCTTTATTCCAACACGCAAGAGACAAAGTATATTCCAGCGCAGGAGTTGGAAGATTTCGTCTTATTCGATTAAGACAAAAGTCAAACCAAAGAGGAATAATCGCGACCCTTGAAGCCGTCGGGAGTAGCTTCAGAGAGAAGCAAATTTAAACCAATCCCGTCATCACGTGAAGTATATATTGTCTGCCGTATGAGTCTGGGAAGCATTGAATAAGACACTAAGAGGTAGCGTATGAAGACAACAAGGCTGGGCGCTACAAATAGGACAAATTTTAGCACAAGACGTAACCAGATTTCATCGTCGCATTTTATATAATCATTGATGAATAACGGGAGACGCACATGGGAAATATCTAGAATATGAAGAAGCCAGTAACAGAAAAATTGGAGCTGCGTAGTGGAATTCCAACGTGGCTTGTCAGATGAGAAAAAAGACAAACACAGGAGACTTTATCAAAAGCTAGCTGGATGCTTACTCTTCAGCGTGAATTTGCAAAGTAGGAATGATAGTGAGATCGTCAGAAAGAGCCTACGCGGAAATTTGTGGAGTCAGCGGTTAAAGACAAAAGATGTCTGATTTTATTTTAGTTGCCTGGGTATTAAATCGTGGGAAATTATAAGGTATTCTCCAAGGGGTTAGTCGCCAGTTTGGAAGATAAGGAGAGGTGTCTGTTGTGAAACCGATAGGCAAGCAAGCACCACAAACGTATTTGATATAAGAGACAAAAGAATGAGCTTCAGAATAGAGGAAGAATCGAATAAAAAAAAATATTGGTCATGATTGGCAAGGCAAGTTGGACACAGCATCCAGAAGCAATAGATAGACGCACATGTGGAGGATTCGATAGAGTCTTTATTTTGATTGCCACAAGTTGACAGTTTCAGCTATATGTGATTGCAGGGATAGTGTTCATGAGAACTTCATTGTAAACTGAGTTGGCAATGTCAATAGGAAGTCGTCTCTTAATTGCACATATTGTAACCAGTTTGGGGAATGCTATATTGCAATATCAGTGAGTTTAGAAGTCCTGCATGCATGGTTACATCATTTAAATCAAGGAGAACACATCAAAAAACACTAAACTTGCTGATAGCAGGTCAAACGCAAACTGTTTGACAGAACTCCAGGGCAGCGAAAATGGGCGTCATGAAAACATTGTCCAGAAATAAACAGGTATTCAAAGAACTTGAACAATCCCAATACAAGCTCAACCGCGAGTTGTTGCGTATAGAACGGGCGCTTTCAGAGCTTGGACGGTCTAAAGGATCCAATTCACTTCCTATCATCAAAGGTCCGACATCGCAAAACAAAATGAAGTTGTGTTCCTATTGCGGAAAGCCGTACGACTTAAACCATGATTGCCCTTTGAGACCTAAGGGCAAAGCGCATAGAATAATGTGGGCTCCCTATGAGGATTCAGAACCTAAAAAAACCAACCAGCAAAGTAATCGTGAAGAATCTAAATCTGAACATGATGTCTTTTCAAGTGAGGTGTCAAGAAGCCTCTACAATGAGTTTTCAGCAGTTGGTGACCAGTATACAACTGATCCTAGGGAAGCTACACCTAACAGTTATGATTTTCATGACTGCGATGATGAAACTTTGCATGAGCATGAGACAACAGTGATTTCACATATGCAACATGATCCTATTGAGTTGTCACATGAAGGGACTCAAGAATTGAGTACTAACGATGCATTATGTGTTGAGGATTCATGTCCTAGTGAGTCTGATTTTCCAGATCAGAATTTAGAAAATAAGTTAGAAGGTTCACATGTTGACATGGAATCCCAGGATTGTGAGTTGGAAGGTGATACAGTTACATCGGGAGTGGAAGTGTGTGAAGATACTGTTATATCAGCAGCTTCTACTTTATCAGTTGAACCATCCTTTGAGGTACATAGCAGCAGTACCTTAGATGTTGAGGTGTGCATGGATGAAAGCACACATGATGCTGCTTATCATGTAGTGAGTGATGACGAATCAGCCTCATATCATAGTGCATATTGTGAACGGAAAACTTGTATGGGGGTCATAAGCTACAGAGTCATCATTTGGTTGGGCAACTAAAGGTGAATGACAATATGATTGCCACAACCATTGAGCATTTTGATGTTGCTCGTCAGATGTTAGCTACCTATGGTTGGAGTACTCCTTTGACAGATGAGCACAGTGATAGTGGTTTTTCCCTTGCAGAGATACATGCACTTCGAGAAGCAATTGGAATGATGAAACAAAATTACCTAAAACTACTTGCAGACAGGGATTTTCTTCTCGAGTGGGATTGCATTTGTTATGATGCATTGCAGAGGAAGGAGGAGCAGGATCGATGAGCTCACTCATGAGCTTGAGGTGACTATGGACTCGTTGGAGAGTGCTCAGTTGGCCCTTCAAGAGTCACAGTCACGGTTGGAGGAGTTGACCGTGGAGTTGAGTTTGGCACAGTCTCCACCAGCTGCAGATATGGTACAGTTATATACAGAGGCAGTTGAGGAGGATCTTATATCCACGAGTTGTAGTGAGGATGGGGTTACACCTATCGCAGATATTGGTGCAGTCAATTCAGATGGGATGAGTGTTTTGGTTGAGAGCTCTTGTGATGAGATAGTTGATTTTTCCGAGGGTTGTGTGACAGATCACTTCACTACTTCATCTCGTCACAGGAGAGATGTGGGACATCATCCAGTATGGAGATTTGTACTTATGCTAATTTGTTTCCCCAGGACTATGATGGACAGCCATTGACAGAGGTGGGAGCATTTTATCTTGATTGCATCGTGAGGAGTGTTTATCACTTTTCCTTTGGTACACACACGGAGGATTCGATGATGCATCGGTGTGGATCAGCCCCGAAGTTATACCATCCGTTGTGGGATGGGTATTCACCATCTTCAGAAGATGGGATTAGCGGATGCAAGCGTCCGACTCAGCTGTTTGCGGGGGACCACTTGCAGGAACGCTATCAGTTTTACATCATGCCGATATGTATCCAACTGGGTTTGCTACTTCTATGTCACAAGGTTTTCTTATGGGTACATGGTTACAGGCGACTATGGTGTCAGTTGGCATGATGGCTTGGTCAGTTATCACATTCATGAGGGTTTAGCAGAGGACAGGGAGAGATTCAGTGTAGCAGATGCTTCTAGAAGTTCTTTTCCCCGCATGACAGATGGATGTGAATTCAGATTGTATTGGGATCCAGGTGGTGACAGTTTTGGCACTGAGTATTGGATGGGTCCCATTGGGTTACTTCACTATTTGGTGAAGTTGGCGGCAGTAGAGCGCAGTGGCAGCCTGAGGATGAACGTCACGACAGACTTTCACTTGGGTTTGGGATCCAGGGATGCTTGCGCAGTTGAGTTTTGTTGATGCTACAGGAAACAGTTCATGATGTGTGGGACATTTCACAGGTTTTCTTTTGGGCCTTCCGAGGATTGGAGTTTCTTTGCAGTGGAGATTGCTTGGGGACAAGCAATTTCAGGGAGGGCGGACTGTAATGTCCCCATTTATGGCGAGCATCAGAGTTCGTAAGAGTTAGCCTATTATGCGACCCTCGTAGGCTGATGGATGGTATAGAGGGTCTAGTTGGGGTTGGCTCAGCTTCAGATTGGCAGTTCTTGATCAGTTGGCTTTCGTTCGGGCTCATTCGGACGCTTTTTGCAGAAGTTGCTATTTTTAGCAGTTCTTGGCAGTCAGCGTGGGACCCCTGCTATTTTTAGCAGTAGGGATTTGGCAGCGTTCAGAATCACTTCCTCAGTCGACAGCTTCAGACGGTTTGGGCATCAGATAAATAATGAGAGGGATATTAATATTTAATTAAATTAATTAAATATTAATTACTGGAGCATTATAATATAAAGTTATAATATTTCATGATAACTTAAGTGATTTTTGCTAAAGGGGTCGCCCATCATTGAAGGGGCCACTTTTAATTATATTTTATAATTAAAAGTGCTTTCGAAAACTATTGGAAAATTAAAAAGAAAAGTTCGAATTTATTTAAATAAAACCTAATTGAGAAAATTCGAACTCTTGAGGAGATATAAGGGCTTCATTGGGATTTGAGCTCATTATGTTATGAAATTGATTTTTGATCAAGTCTTCTTCAGAGAACGAAACCAAGGGTTTCAGTTTCTACAGGCATTGGAGAACGAGCCATCTTCAGTGTTGCAGTTCAGAGGCTGTGAAATATCAGCTGATCTATTGCATTCAGAGGGATATCTTCATTCAGAAGTTATCGCAGAACGTTCACAGAGTTTTCTTTCAGCTTGCTGCAATAATCAGGTTTTCATCAAAATACTGTTGCCTTTTTAGTTGCATGTTATTGGATCTTATTTGTAATCATTTCAGAAGATTAATAAATAGTCTGGCATCATTATTTTCAAAAGATTTTATCATTTCCGGTGTTGCATTATTTTATATAAATTTATTCAGTATTTTCTTTCAAAAAAACGCAAAAACAAGAAAAAACAATCAAGCAGTCAGTTTTCAGAAATTAGGGAGAACAGGGGTTCCTACAAATGTATTTAAGATGCAATGCAATATATATGTAATGCAAAGAGTTAGCTTATATGCATCTACAACCAAGGGACATTAATGCAAACACTTGGCAAGCAACTTAAATGATTGAAATCTTTATGCAGTAATGCAACTACAGCGATCAGCATTATACCAAATAATTGATATGCAATCTAGTCATGCTAATAATGAGCTACAACACGTAGTCATTATGTCAAACAGTTGACATGCAAAGTCTCTTGTGCAAAACAATGCTACAACAGGGAAGCATTAAGACAAACATTTAATGTGCAACCTTATTCCTCCTTAATTGAATATAATGGCTGATTACAATTGTATGCAATTTCCAAGACTGATTACAATGATTGTTTTTCAATGACACTATGACTCCTCAAATGCTGCAACTAATTTTCAGACTTTGCTTCAAACTTAGAAAATGTAACTGCATGCACAAATGACAATGAAACCTGGAATTGAAGACTGAAATAGGTTGCTGATATGATGGCGGCCTTATATGAATTTTCCCAACATTTATGATGGCCTCCACAAGTGAAATCGCTCCTCCATGATGAAGCTGCCCTTGCCCTTGCCTAGAAACTTTTTGTATAAATAAATGCAGCAATAATAGGTCTCCAAATTGGTGTAGAAATGGTTGCCAACTCAAAGGGAATCAATCCCTCCAATTCCCACAAAAATCAAAGGGAATCAATCCCTCCAATTCCCACAAAAATTTGAAGACTTAATGAAGAGAAATGAATGCAAACAGCATTATCACCATGGCTGGTCGACCCTGTAACAACATACTGATATAAATTCGCAAACCTCAAAATTACCTTCCAAACTCTCCAAAAAGCATCACCAAGGCTCCCACAATATCGTGATTATTTCTCCTAGTGCAATCAATGTAAGAGAAGGCTCTAGCAACCAAAAATCTGCATAGTCCATGAGATATCGACCTCCATGATAGGCTGGTAAAACATTAGCAAGTGATCCAATGAAGTAAGCAAACAAACCCTCTCACTATCGCCTAATTCTTCTTGACCAAAATCTGCAATGAAGTCCAAATAAGAAGTCTGAAGTAACTCCCTCAAATATCCAACTAGGGTTGATATTTCACAACCGAAATTGGCACTCTAGAGTATTCAAACCCTCAAGCAATGCTAAGTGTTGTACCCAAAACCAAAATTTTTGCTTCACTAAGGCATTTTGCTTAATTGAGTCTTAATCTTGTTAAAGTGATGTCAGAAGGTCGTTTTTGGGGTTTTTAAATATGGAGTTGGTGTTAGTGTCATGTCAGTTTGTTACTGAAGAAATTTAAGAAAAGTGAAAATCTGAAGGAAAATCATCAAAATTTTCTCTCTGGAGAGGGGAGCACATTTTCAAATGGGCGCCCTATCTTTTAGGGGCTCAGATCCTGTTTTTAGGGTTTTTCACTTCCAGCAGACATTTGTTCGACATCATGTCAGCTTCGCAATGGGCTATCAAGCTTGTCAAACGGACCTGTTTCGTGCAAGTTACGGGAGATACAATGCAAAACGAGAGGAGTTTCAGAAATGGCTAAGTCTGGAAGGAAAAGAGCAACTTTTCAAAAAGGCGCCCTTGATTTTCACCCTTCAGATGATGTTTTCTGGGAAAGTGTGCCTTTGCAGCTGTCATGCAGAATGAAGTCAGCTCCGTAGTGAACCTGAGATTCAGTCCTGAAACTTGGTTAATCAAAAGTTATGAAGAATTTATTTTTCCCTTCGTGCGAGATGAAGATGTGAAAATATGGCTGAAGATGTGAAAATATGGCTAAGTCTGAGAAAAAGCGCAGCTTTTGAAAAGGGCGCTTGGATTTTTGAGCCTTCAGATGTTAGTTTTATGATGTTCAGTCTCAAGGTACCTTTTTATCAGTTTTTATCCTGCTCTGCGATGCACCTATTCGTCAGCCAATCGGTGGAGTCAGTCAGCCAGTGTCAGAGGATGAACAGAGGTCTCAAAAGAGGGTTAAGTTTGAATTTTCATGAAAATTGGCTAAGTCTGGAATTCGCCTTAAGAGGTCAAAGTTGAGTTTTCGAAATAAGTTGACTGGTGCGCCTTAACTTGAGTTCTGACTTCAGTTAGACTGAACGATTTCTGGGTTATCATCTTCAGTTCATATATTGGCATGTTGAGTGATCTTTTAGTTCGCATGTCGAGTTAACTAGTTTGCATGTCCAGTTAACAACTTTGCATGTTGAGTTAACTTGTTTGCATGTTCACTTAACTGAAGATTATGCTCTAAAGTCAACTTGAGTTTGCATGCATGGCAAATTTTGGTTGAAATTATGAAGACTTAGTGAAGTTGGCGCTTCATTCATTGTTAACTAAAGTTTTCAAAAGGGATGCCATATCTAATTTAAGCATGAATTTAGTCTTTGTGAAGTTGGCACATTTACCTTTGAATGTTAACTAAGTCTTAAAAGGGACGCCATAATTGGAATTTTGAAGAATTAAAGCATGAGCATGAAATTGGCGAATTTTGAATGTCAACTGAAGTCTTCAAAAGGGATGCTTTAATTCTTATTTGTAAATTTAGTGAATTTTGAAGATGGGAAACTCAACAAGAATTGTCAACTGAAGTCAAAATTTGCATGGTGTTTTAAATAAATTTGCAACTGAAGATTGAAAGGGAAACCCTAAAGCATGGCACTTTATTTAGCTTATTTTAGTTTTAGTTAACTAAAATGAGGTCCAATCACAAGCCAAGCGCCATTTTTCAAGGTTTAATGCCTTTGTGCGAATTTCAAAGAAGAAAATCTATTGATTCAAGGATTG